>QRFJ01004059.1:0-61343 GCA_006176705.1 Cocos nucifera | reverse complement strand
TGCCACCATATACTGCTAGGTGTCACTGTGGATTTTGGGAGCAATTAGAATGATTTAGATGATCGATCATTCTAGCTGTTCGAATCAGAAGAGTTCTGATCCATCGAAAGGAGTTTCGATGATGTCTATGATAGAGATCATGACATATCCCATTACCATACAGAACTGAACCTAACTGGGTCACACAAACAAGGGTTTGAATCTGGTGATCATCAATTGAACTGATCTAGTTCAATTGATCTGAATGAGATTCAATTAGGTTCAAGGAAATCGTGCTAGCACTCGATTGAACCTAACGTTCTTCTTTTACTATCACAAATAAGTTGTCCTGACTGAGCCAAAGGAGTTTGTGCTCAATCAGAGGCCTTCATATGGTCTAACTGGAGGTTGTCCAAGTTAGAGAAGGTTGTCTTATTTTATAAGACATTACCTGCCATTTTTGGTCACCTGCCATTTCTTGTTCTTTGACTTTGGTCAAAGGTCTACCTTTGACTGGTCAAACATTGACCATTGACACTTTGACTTTTGACCACATGTCATGCACCTATTGGAGAGCTGGTGGGGGCCTGTCCCCCTGCCAGAACCTGGCAAGGAGAAGGGCGCACGCCAAGGGTGGCGTGAGCCCAAGTAGGAGGCGCCTAGGAGTCCTTGTTGGACAAGGACTCCATCTCCTTTTTGGATTCCAATTAGAGTTCTTCTAAGAACCAACTTTGACTGGTCTTAGGTGCCCTCTAAGGAGGAATCCAGGGGTCTCTATTCCCACCAATCAGATTTAGATCTGATTTCACAAAGGGTTGTGATTGGTTGAGAGGAAGAGAAGTTGGATCACGCTTAGTCTATAAATAAGACCCTGCGCCCAACTCAGATAAGAATGCAACTCAATTGAGAAACCCCACACCCCAAGGCTGCCTCTCCCCTCCTCCTCCACACCATAGCTCTTCTCCCCTTGCTCTCCCATCCAAAAGGGTTTTGGACTTTGGTTGGTGCGATTCAGATCAAGGAAAGGCGATCAAAAGCAAGAAGGCTGCGCTGCTGCAAAAGGACGACTGCAGATCTTCAAAAGAGTTTTGAAGATCCTCCAGATCAGATCCAGATCTAATTTTTGGAGGTGTGATAGAGAAGAAGAGGATCTCTAGATCCAACCCGAGTGGATATCGGTAGAGGCCAGGCGCTTGCGTGGCTAGATCTAGAACCTTCCGCTGTAATCAGGATCATCTACAGGGTAATAGGATTACCCAAATCAGGTAAATTAAATTTGATTTAATTTATCTTATTTTATTTTATTTATTAAAATAATAAGAATCAGATCTGAAACATATCAAGATCTGATTGGGATCAAGAGAAAAAATTTTTGAAATATATCTCTTGATCTGATCAGATCTAGACGAACCTGGATCAGAAAATATGGATTTTCCTTCAAGATATGTGTGCCCTAGAAGCTAGATTGGCTGACACTTGTAATACACTTCTAAGGATAAAATTATAATTTTAACTATAAATAATAAAATGAGTTATTTTCTATCACAGTGTGTATTTGAGAGTGTCTGTGATACATCCCTTGACTTAATGGTAATAATAGTTCATATTTTCAAGAGTTGAAAATTTAAGACATAAATTTTTATTATTAACTCATAAAATGCTCCCGACCATAGGATCATCATGAGGATGGTGATTAATCTAGAAGGTTGGTGTACGATCACTTCTTTTGGATAGATGAGTCTTGAGTCTATGGTGTAGAGACATTGGAGTGAGAGTACAGATACTCATTAGAGAATGAGGGCACAGAGCATGACCACCTCGAGCAGTCATGAGGAAGTCTACCTTCTCGTCGGTGACTGGCTCGAAGCTGTAGTAGTGTGTCTGATTCTTTGATCTGAGGTGCATCGATAATTCATCTTAAGTATGTTGTAGTTTAAGTACATCATAACTCGGTCACCTAGTCATTCAGAATCCTGAGGTGTATGTTGGCTATAGCATGTTCATTGTAGGAATTAGATTACACCAATAGAAAATCTATCTACCATGGTAGATGAGGAGTAGCCCTATGATGATCATGAGAATCAAGTTCATAAGTCCATGGCCATGGAAAAGTAAAATAATAGAAAGAGTTTCTATTAAGATTTTCACATTGGACTTGAATCAAATGATTAATTCATATGATAAAAATTAGGGTTTGATGAGATCACCTTAATCCTAATTCGATCGAGGCTCAAGATAGGAGAACTTAATCACACAGGTAACTGCACCGAGATGTTCACTTTTAGTTCTGATTGATTACCACCATATGCTGCTAGGTGTCACTGATGGATTTTGAGAGCAATTAGAATGATTTGGATGATCGATCATACTAGTTATCTGAATCAAAAAAGTTTTGATCCATCAGAAGATGTTTCGATGATATCGATGATAGAAATAATGACATATCCCATTATCATATGGAACTGAACCTAACTGGATCCCACAAATAAGAATTTGGATCTGGATATCATCAATTAGATTAATCCAGTTTAATTAATCTGAATAAGATTCAATTAGGTTCAAGAAAATCATGCTAGCACATGATTGAGCCTAATGTTCTTCTTTAACAATCATTAAAGCTTGTCTCGACTGAGCCAAATGTGTTTGGGCTCACTTAGAAATCTTTACTTAGTCTGACTGAAGCTTGTCTAGGTTAGGAAAGAATTGTCATAATTTATGAGATAAATTTGAGATAACACCTATCATTTTCCATCACCTGCTAAATCTTATCTTCGGACATTGGTCAAATGTTGACCCTGGACACTTAGACATCTGCCCCTATGTCATGCACCCATAGGAGAGTACCTGGAGACTTATCCTCCTACTAAAAAGTAGATAAAAAGAGGGTGCATGCTTAGGGAGGTGTGCACCCCATGAGGATAAAAGATGGAGTCCCATACAGATGGGACTCCAGTTGCTTCAAGGGATTAAATTGTGTGGCACCAAGAAGACTTGTTTGACCTAGTCTTGGCACCACCTAAAGAGAGTTTTGAGGGTGTCTAATCTGATTGGATCAGATGATGTCATCCCATTAATCAGATTTAGATCTGATTGCACAAAGGGTCGTGATTGGCCAGGATGATATGGCACTGCTAGGCGCAGCAGGGTCTATATAAATTCTATCTGCTCCTAGAATTCAATTCCTCTACCTTTAGCCCATGCCACATAGCACATCTACCTTCTTCTCCATATGACCCTCTAGTCCTCTCTCTCCTCTCCTTGCCCAAGGGACTTTGGTAATGAAGAACGTGCGATCCAAGCAAGTGAAAGGTGCCAGAAAAGGAAGAAGGCTGCACTACTGCAAGAGATAACGACTGTTCTTCAAAAGTCATTTTGAAGACCTTCAAGATCAGATCTAGATCTAATTTTTTGATAATTAATTAAGAAGGAGAAGATCTTTAGATCCTATCTAAGTAGATATTGGTAGAGGCCAAGCACTTGCATGGCTACATCCAGAACCTCAAACAAACATCGGGATCATCACAGGATAATTAGATTATCCAAAATAAAGATATAATTAAATTAGATTTAATTTTAATTTTTATTTTTATTATCAAATTAATAAGATTAAATCTGTGGAGTCTCAGATTTGATTAAAATCTTAAAGAAATTTTTTTAAAATATCCCTCCTGATCCAATCAGATCTGAATGAACCAGATCCGAAAAATAAGTTTTTTCCTTCAACTGGTATTAGAGCCAGGTTTCATAATTTATTAGATCTAATTTTAATTTATTTTTAATCTAATAAATAGATAATTTTAGATATCACATTAGATTAGATCTAAAATTAAAAAGTTAAAAATTAAATAATCTAGATCTAGATGTATGAGATACATGACTAGATTAGGAATAGAATTATTCTATGTGTAGTCTAGCATGATCATAATTTTAATTTAATTAATTATAATTTTTAGATTTATTTATTTATTATTTTTTGATATTTTAAATATTATAATTAGATCTAAAAAATAAAAATAATTTATTTATTTTATTTATACTGAGAATATGATAGATGCATGTTTTAAAGCTAGTTGTAGAATTAGTTCTAATAAAATTTTCTAGAATAAATTTTTAAATTTGATATGATCAAATTTAGAATCTTAATTTTTTAGATGTTTATAAGTTTAGGTTTGAAAATAGCATGATATGAATATGAATGTAGAAAATATGTTTTAGTTAATTATTTTTATATATATGATATATCATGTAGATCTAACTAGTTTGTAGATTCTAATATTTCTAATAGATTTTCCCCTGGCCGTTTGTCAAAGATGAAATAGATTTAAAGGCTCTCTTCTCTCATTCGATGGATTTCTTATGGTGTAGGGGTGCTGCGCTTCGATCTTAATTAGAAATCAAAACTTATTTTCGGAAACCTAGATCCTGAAACCTAGGATTTTAATACATGTTTTGAATTTATGAACCCTAAACTTAATTAAAATAGAGGGAAAATTATAGAGAAAAATTGAAAATTTTAAATCTAAGACATATTCATAAAATGCTTCGAGCTTGGTAGCTCAATTAGGTCTAGCAATGATAAATCAAATCAAGCAGTGATTAGGTGGATCAAGAAATCTTAAATTGACTAGCCTAATAGGATTGGGGTCAGGTCAGAACGAGTGACGATCAGCAGACTAATTAGGCTCAGTGTTAGGTCTGATTGTAGCTAGCTCGATTGTTCTGCTCAAATTTTGTGTCTAAGATAAATTTGGCAGATACGACCGACGATTTTAATTAAGCTACGTGATCGAATGCGTTCTTATCGAGTAATGACATATCCCTTCCATCGTCTCATTACCTGCCATATTGTGGTCATCCTATACTAAGGTGGCTAACAATCTAAGCTAATCCATGCCACTAGGTTAGTCATAATGGTTATGGCTATGTCAAGTGAAGTTTAAAGAGACCTAAATCAAATCTTCCTAAGAAAAGATTAAGTCTAAGGTCTTCCACCATTATAGATATGCGGGCCCTTTTTGGGGTTGATTTTTCTCGACTGGTCACAGAGGTTCAGTTGCACTTGGATGATGCAACCATGTCTATTAGGTATTGGATGCTACGGGCTGGAGGATGACTTAGGCTCAATATTTTGGATATGGTGAGAGACCTAATTAGGAATTCAATCTATGCAAATGGTGGGTCTGACTTAACTAAGAAGTGGATCAATATTTTGGGTATGGTGAGATTCATGAATTAGAGATCAAGTCTGGGTGCACCATGATTAGAGAATCATTGGACAAAAGTTGTTCACTCATTGGCTAACCCATCACCAATAACTGTTAGATGAGGTGATGAGTCAGTTGGTGGAACTGCACCATCCACTAAAAATTAGTAATCATGAAGATTTTCGCATCTCTACAAAGAAAGTGTAGGAATCCGAGAAAATAGTGGGAGCTAATTTATTTAAAAATCAAACTCCTAAATAAATTGGTCAAGTCTTAATTACAAAATTTAACTAGAAACTTTGACTCTTTATACGAAAAAAAAAATGTCTACATCCAACCCACTAGCCCGTATCCTGGACACCCATAGACTGATCGACCTAATTACAAGGATTGGCTTCAGAACTTCAAAATTATTTTGGGTTCTGAAAAGTTGACTCATGTATTGGATCAGGATCCCCCCACCTTACCAGCTCGTCCGTCTACTGAACAGAGAGTGTCTCTTAACAAATGGATGGATGAAGATAATAAGGCCAGATACCATATGTTGGGCTCGATGTCTAATGAGCTTCAGCACCAACATGAAGATATCAAGACTGCCCATCAAATGTTGGCTCACCTGCAAGAGTTGTTTAGTGAATAGAGTCACACAGCCAAATATCAAGTCATTAAATGACTATTTAAGACTAAAATGCATGATGGGCAATCAGTCCAAGATCATTGTCTAATGATGATCAAGAACTTGAAAGAACTTGAGAAGCTTGAAGTGAAGTTAGACCAGGATTTGCAGAATGATATAATTCTATTATCCTTGACTAATGCATATGGACAGTTCATCATGAACTACCATATGCATAAACTTCAGAATACTTTGACCGAGCTTATGAATATGCTGGTTACTATTGAGCTTTCTATGAAAGATTCTAAAGGCTTAGTACTTGCTATAGAATGGACTTCTTCTAAGGGAAAGGCTTTTGGAAAGAAGAAGAAGTCTATGAAAAAATAGAAGGTGGAAGATGGAAAGAAAAGTAGTAGAGCTGAAGAAGAAAGCCGCTGACAAAGGAATGTGTTTTCATTGTAATAATGATGGCCACTGAAAGCGGAACTATCCTACATACTTGACCACCCTGAAGAATAAGAAGGAGATAGGTCCTTCTGGAGGTATGCTCATTATTAAATCTAACCTTACAGTTTCCTCTACATCCAGTTGGATGCTTGACTCTAGTTCTAGTGCTCATTTGTGCACTTCTATGCAGGATCTTGAGGATAGTAGAAAGCTGAGGGATGGTGAGATAATCCTATGCATCGAAAATGGAGCAAGGATTGCTATTGTGGCCATGGAAACCTACCCTCTTCGACTACCATCTGGCTTAGATTTAGTACTTAGGGATTGTTATTATGTGCCTGCTGCAAGCAGGAATTTGATTTCTATTTCATGTTTAGCACAAGAAGGCTATGTAATTAGTTTTCTTAAGGACCACTGTAATATTCTTTATGAAAAAAATAAAATTGCAAGTGGTTTTCTTATTAATGGTCTCTACCAGTTACATATTGATATATCTGTCTTTAATATCGAGCAAAATGTGAATGCCATAAGATCAAAATGACCCAGGGATACTCCAAATGATAGGTATCAATGGCACCAAAGGCTAGGTTATAGCAAAAGATAGGATTAACAAATTGGAGAAAATCGAACTATTGAGTTCGTTGACTTTCGTGTCATATCCAATTTATGAATCGTGTCTTCATAGCAAAATGACTAAGCTTCCTTTTGTAGGGCATGGGGAAAGGGCCATGGAAGTACTTGCCTTAGTGCATACTAATGTGTGCGGCCCATTTGATGTGCTGGCTAGAGGCAACTTTGACTACTTCATAATCTTTACCGATGATTTATCTCGGTATGGATATGTGTATCTTATGAGACACAAGTCTTAAGTCTTTAAAAAGTTTAAGGAATTCTGACATGAAGTTGAAAAGTAAACTAGAAAATCCATTAAGATTCTTCGATCAAATTAAGGAGGTGAATACCTTAGTCGGAAAAACCTGGACTATCTCAAGCAAAATGGCATAGTCTCTCAATGGACTCCACCTAGAGCACCTCAACTCAATGAAATTTTAGAATGGAGGAATCGAATCCTATTAGATATGGTCCAATCTATGATGAGTTTCACAAACCTTTCTAATTTTTTATGGGGACATAGTCTGTTAACTGCTATATATTTACTGAATAGGATTTTCTCTAAAACCATTCCTATCATATCATATGAGATATGGCATGGTAAGAAACCAAGACTAAATCATCTCAGAATTTGGAGTTGCCCGGCTCATGTCAAAAGACAACAAGCAGATAAGTTAGACTATAGGTCCTTTGGAGCTCGATTCATAGGAAATCCTAAAGAGTCATTAGGATATTATTTCTACATTCTAGAAGACCACAATATGATTATGAGTCAGCATGCCATCTTTCTTGAAAAATAGTTTATTCAAGATGGTGGCATTGAAAAGCAGATCAAGCTCAAGAAAAAAATCTCATAAGAGCAATGAGCTAAAGACCCTATGGAACCAAATCAGGTTGAGCCAATACAATCACTACCTCCTCTATCTTGTAGATCGGAAAGGATTTTCCATCCCCCTAAGAAGTACTTAGGTACTATTTTAGAGAAAGTAGAGAAAAAGTTCCTCATAGGTAATGGAGTTCATGGTGATGATCCTAAAACCTATGATGATGCGATATCGGATATTGACTCCGAGAAACGGTTAGAGGCAATGAAGTTAGAAATTCACTCGATGCACTCAAACCAAGTCTGGACCTTGGTAGATCCACCAAAAGATATAATACCTATGGAGGATAAACCCTGCTCCCACCAAAGTCCAGTCTGATGCTTAGCCTAATATAACTGGTAATCACGGAAGAGCTTCGATCGAAAATTCTTCCTTTAGTGGCCAAACCCCTCCCAAATTCCTCCAGTAGTCGAACTCCTCCAGCGACCAAACTCCTCCAGTGGTCAAACCCCTTCCAAACTTCTCCTTCAGTCAAATTTCTCCAGCAGTCGAACTTCTTTCAAACTTCTCCTTCAGTCAGATTCCTCCAAGAGCTGAACTTCTTTCAGACTTCTCCTTCAGTCGGATTCCTCCAGCAGCCAAACTCCTTTCGAACTTTTTCTTTAGTCAAATTTCTCCACCAATCGAACTTCTTTTGGACTTTTTCATCAGTCGAACTCCATCCAGATTTTTCTAGTGGATTACTTCCAGATTTCAAATAGTATTCCTCCCGGATGATCCCCTCTAGTCGTACTCTCTTTAGGAGTCTGAACTCCTCTAGAATTGACATATGTCAAAGCTCTTCACCAACCAATGTCTACTTCCTCTGAACTTCGACTATTTAATTTCAATGAATGGGTACATCATGACAACAGACATCTCTCTCCGTAACAAACTTTACGTGGCCCGAGCGGCCCACTACCAAATGATTATGGCTATCATTATCAGTCTGCTATAGACGATCCCACTATCGGATGATTATGACTGTCATTATCCATCTGTTATGGATGACATCTCTCTCCATAATAAATTTTATGTAGCCTCGAGCAGCCCACTATCGGATGATTACAGCTGTCACTATTAGTCTATTATAGACTCCATCTATAATAAGAAACTCTCTAGATACGTTTTCTTTAAGCTCTCTTCTTCTTTCGAAAATTTTGTTGAATTCTTATCTGAGCACTCCATTTCTATTAGCCAGAAGAGCTGACTTGATCGTCAGAGGGTCCTGTTGGAGCCACCACCACCGACTCCGGATAGGACTTTATTTTGTAGGTCACCGATGGCGACCTCTTCTTTCTCAACTCCAGCTCAATCCGACATCAACCAGATTCTGCACCAATGGGATTGGCGCTAGAGGAAGGATTCTCTATTATTGAGGTACCCTTATTCTTAAAGGAGTGCTCAGTCAACCCTGTGGATCTTCTTCTTCAAGGTTCATCTCCATCCTCTTTCCCAATCTCAAGAAATGCCTCTAAAGAAGATGACTATCCGAAGATCTACCACTTCTACCATCAGATTTGAGCCAGATCCATCCATTCATACTCCATTGCCAGTGCTTCAGTCTCCTCCTCCATCGACGACCATGGTAGATTCAGAGCAGTTTAACCTATTGATGCAGCAGGTTTAGGGCCTCACCAAAATGGTGCACGCAATGCGGCAACCTTCGATGGTGGTTCCATTAGGAAATTCGCCATCGGCATGTCGGGAATCGATCCCAAGGAGGAGCACTTAGGCTAGCATACCTATCACCCTTGAAAAGAAAAAATAGAGAGCAGATGATCCTTGTTCAAATCATGATTCTTCTCTAAAAGAGACCTTCTCGATCTACAGCTGAAAGCCTTCTAAGATCTACGATCGAGATGACGTTCTTAATCAGAAACTGCAGGAGATGGACCGATGGATTGAGGAATTTCATCACGTCACCTTGGCTCACCATGACGATGTCTACATCGATCTCCCTTTCTCTCTCTGAATTATGTAAGAGTCCATTCCGCCGAACTTCAAGCTTTCCCAATTTGAAAGCTACGATGGAACCTCTAATCAGATCGATCACTTAGAGGCCTTCCGGACCATGATGCTGCTCTATGGCTCACCAGACACTATCTTATGTCGAGATTTCTCATCTACCTTAAAGGGAGCAACAAGAAACTAGTGCTCGATGTTGAAGTCGGGTATGATCTTCTCCTTTAACCAGATGAGCCATCAGTTTGTGGCTCTTTTTGTTAGCAGTTGGCATCTCTACCGAGGTTTGGATTCTCTAATGAATATCAAGCAGAAGGAGGGAGAATCTATCCGGACTTATGTCATCCAATTTAATATTGTTGCATTGGAGGTCCGGAACCTGAATCAGTCTATTGCAATGGCCACACACAAGAGCAGCCTTCAGAAGAATGATTTGTTATTCTCTTTGGAGAAGAAGTACCCTAGGAACTTTGCTGATCTGCTAGCTCGAGCTGAAGGATATGCCCAAGCAGAAGAAGCCATCAAGTTGAAGGATGAGGATGCCATAGGAGAGCGATGGGCGGGCGAGTCTAACAGACCCACCACTGATGAAGGGTCGAATGATGTTCGACCGTGCTCACGGACTTCCCCCAAGTGCAAGCAAGTCCGAACTCCTCATCGAGCTCGTCATCAAAGAAGCTTCGACAGAAGGGCACGAAGAAGTTCTTCCCCTAGAAGGTTCCATAACTATGCCCCTCTTAATGCTCCTAAATCTTAAGTTCTGATGAAAATTAAGAATTAGCTACTAAGATCAGAAGAATTATGATCTTTTTCAAATAAACGCAATCGAAGCAAGTACTATTTATATCATCACGATCACAGTCACGATACTGAAGAATGCATTCAGCTCCAAGATGAGATCGAGGCGCTCATCAGGAGAGGCTAGGTAGGTCGATTCCTCAAATGCTGACTTGAAGCAAGAGAAGATTAGCCAAGGATGCTGTCGCAGCTAGAACTGCCAATAAGAAAGGACCAATGAGGAGATCGACCGCCTCTTGACATTATCAATACTATCTCTAGGAGACTTAGTACTTCGGCAAACCATCATCTCTCAACCTCAAAATCAGGAGAAGCTTGCCCCAAATTGGGAAGGCCTGTATGAAATAGAGGAGGTCATCCAGCCTGAAACTTATCGCCTGAAGGAGCTCGGAGGAACAACACTCCCACGATCTTGAAATTCAAAAAATCTGAGAATGTACTGCCAATAATTTTTTTTCAATAAAACTCCTCCATTTTAATATTATTGTTTCTTGGTGCAAAAAGTATGTGATGACAGAAAAGAAGTAATTAAAAGTGGCCATGTTAAGAACAGGAGGAGAACTTCATCCTAACATGAGCAAGTCAAAGACCTCTAATTATTTAAGATAGGAGGAGAACCTCATCCTAACATGAGTAAACTCGAAGGCCTTGTTCATTTTAGATGAGGTAAGGGGAGAGGCCCTGACAACGGTCCTAATGTATCCCTACAGTCCATTAGGAATAGGAGGAGAACCTCATCCTAACGTGAGCAAAGTCGAAGACCTCATCGATACAAGACAAGATGGACGAAGAGGCCGTACCGATGACCCTAACGCACCCCCATAAGCCATTTTAAGAACAGAAGGAAAGCCTTATCCTAATATGAGCAAAAGTCGGAACCTCATAGACCAAAGATATGGAGAAGGAAGAAGCTCGGTGGAGAATTCCTACACGTGCTTTTCCACGACAATCTAACTACAACAAATGCAAAAATGAAAGGCCGACTACTATATTAGATGGTCCTGCCTCTATGTCGTCTTCCTCCTCCCCCCAAAAGTCGAGGTCAACCTTGGGAAACCTTTGGGCTATCCTGCCTTTACACGCTTCCTATTCGAACTCAATAGAAGATAAGATCTCTCCTAAGTTTGAACCTCGACTGGAGATAAGATCTCTCCCGAGCCTCAACCTCAATGGGAGATAAGATCTCTCCTGGGCTTCAACTTCAATAGGAGATAGGATCTCCTTCAACTTCAACTGGAGATAAGATCTTCCTCAAGCTTCAACTTCAATAGGAGATAGGATCTCCTTCAACCTCGATCGGAGAAAAGATCTTTCCTGAGCTTCAACTTCAAAAGAAGATAAGATCTCTCTCAACCTCAATGGGAGATAAGATCTTCCTTGAGCTTCAACTTCAACAAAAAATATGATCTCCTTCAACCTCAGCTGGAGATAAGATCTCCTCCGAGCTTCAACCTCGACTGGAGATAAGATCTCCTCCGAGCTTCAACTTCAAAAAAAGATAGGATCTCCTTCAATCCTCGATTGGAGATGAAGAACCTCGACTAAGATAAGATCTCCTCCGAGCTTCAACTTCAATAGAAGATAGGATCTTCTTCAATCTCAACTGGAGATGAGATCTCCTTCAACCTCGGCTAGCGATAAGATCTTCGTCGGGCTTCAACTTCAATCGGAGATAAGATCTTCCTCGAGCTTCAACTTCAACCGAAGATAAAATCTCCCCCGAGCTTCAACCTCAATGGGTGCAGAGCCCAAAAAAGAAGTTCGGCAGTCATCTTTTTTGTACTTTCTTCCTTCAAATTTCAAACTCGGGAGTGTGGGGACTAGTATTGGGGATAAACCCCACTTCCGTCGAAGTCCAGTCTGATGCTTAGCCTAATATAACTGGTAATCATAGAAGAGCTTCGATCAGAAATTCTTTCTTCAGCGATCAAATCCCTTCTAGATTCCTCCAGTAGTCGAACCCCTCCCAGACTCCTCCAGTGGTCGAACCCCTTCTAGACTTCTCCTTTCGGACTTCTCCTTCAGTCAAATTCCTTGAAGAGTCAAACTCTTTTCGAACTTCTCCTTCAGTTGGATTTCTCTAGTAGTCGAACTTCTTTCGGACTTCTTCTTCAGTCGAACTTCTCCACCAATCGAACTTCTTCTGAACTTCTCCATCAATCGAACTCCATTTAGATTCTTTCATGGATTACTTCCAGATTTTAAATAGTATTCCTCCTAGATGGTCTCCTCTAGCCATATTTCCTTTAGGAGTTTGAACTTCTCTAGAATTGACATATGCCAAAGCTCTTCACCAACCAATGCCTGCTTCCTCCGAACTTCGACTATTAAATCTCAACGAATGGGCACATCATGATAACGGACACCTCTCTCCATAATAAACTCCACATGGCCTCGAGCGGTCCACTACCGAACGATTACGGCTATCATTATCAATTTACTATAGACGACTCTACTATCAGATAGTTATGGTTGTTATTATCAGTCTGCTACGGACGACACCTCTCTTCCTAATAAATTTTACATGGCCTTGAGTGACCCACTATCGGATGGTTACGACTGTCACTATCAGTCTGTTATAGGCTCCATCTATAAAAAGAGACCCTCCAGATATATTTTTTCTAAGCTCTCTTCTTCTTCTAAAAATTCTGTTGAATTCTTGCCTGAGAACTCCATTTCTGTTAGCTAGAAGAGCTGACATGATCGTCGGAGGGTCCTGTCGGAGCCACCACCATCGACTCCAGACGAAACTTTATTTTGTAGGTCACTGACGGTGACCTCTTCTTCCTCAACTTCAGCTCGATCCGACGTCAATCAGATTCTGCACCAATAATATCTATTGGGTGTAAATGGATCTACAAGAGAAAGATTGGTGTAGATGGAAATGTGGAGATATTCAAAGCTAGATTAGTGGCAAAAGGATATAGTGAGCATGAAGAAATTGACTATCATAATATCTTTTCTCCAGTAGCCATGCTAAAATTCATCCACACATTGCTTGTTGTTGCAGCATATTTTGATTATGAAATATGGTAAATGAATGTGAAAATGGCATTCTTAAATGGATACCTTAAGGATGATATCTATATGGAATAGCCACTAGGTTTCACATCCAGTGATGTTGATCACAAAGTATGCAAGCTACAAAGGTCCATATATGGACTTAAGCAAACATCTTGGAGCTGAAATACTCATTTTAATGATGTGATCAAATTATTTGATTTCATCAAGAATGAAGAGGAACCATGTGTTTTCAAAAAGATCAGTGAGAGCGCTATTATCTTCCTCGTACTATACGTGGATAATATCCTCCTTATTGGGAATGATATTTTTATGTTGACCATAGATAAAATATAGTTATCTAAAGAATTCTCCATGAAGGACCTAAGAGAAGCATCATTTATTCTAGAAATTAAGGTCTATGGAGATACTACTACAAAAAAGCACTATGGGAGTGGTTTGTAACCACTATTGTAACCCTAAACACCGCTGCCATAGCCAAAAAAATCGCTACCATAGGCTATGCAGTGGTTTTCTTATCGCTGCTAATGCAGCCATCGCTGTAGCTCTATGGCAATGGTTGTTGCAGCTGTTGTTTGAACCGCTGCCATAGATAGTCTATTATAGCGATTTATAAACTGCTGCAATAGATCGACCTATAGCAATTGTTATATAACTGCTGCCATAGTTAATCTATAGCGGCGGTTACATAATCGCTGCCATAGATAATCTATAGCAGTAATTACATAACCACTGCCATAGATAATCTATAGTAGTGATTTCTTAACCGCTATCATAGATCTAATGCAGTGATTGGCATCATTTGCATCAGAAACCTATGGCAGTGGTTGGCATGGATATAGCAGCGGTTATAAAACTACTATCATAGATCTTAAATAATTAAAAAAAATATTTTTTATATATTTTATCTGATAAATATAGATATATAATATAAAAAATATAATAAATATAAAAATTATTATAAAATGCTAAAATTTTATTATCGAATAAAATTTATTATAATATTTTTTAAAAAAATAAAATACATCAAAAGTCTCCTAAATCTACATCATCATTGTCATCACCGAGAGACGGAGTCGGAGCCAAAGCCAGAGTTAGAGCCAGAGCTGGAATGCGGGCCAACATATCCTCGAAGCTCGTGACTCCAAAATGCATGCTGAGCATCGACATCATGTCTCTCACGATGCCCTCCAGATGAGATGCATGCTCCTCAATCCGATCTGCCCACATCGTAGCATGATCTACCCGTGCCAGTGCCTCCTCAAGCTCCTCCCGACTGACGACACCGAAAGTCTATAAGAAGACGCTCGTCTTGGACCAGTGCTCATCGACGTATGTCCAAGCTTGCATCGGATCCTTCTAGAGTGCTCAACCCCTAAGACCTGAGACAGATGGTCATAGGGCCCAGAGGTATCCGGGCCCTCACTCGCAAGTGCATCTAACTGATCCTATAATTGTAAATTAAAATAAAATTTTATAAGAAATACTATAATACTAATCATATATACTAATATATTTAATACTTACAAAAATATGCCCGACCGTGGTGTTCATCGATCTGCCTATCTTGTTCGTGCGGTTGGAGCAGAAGATCTCGCTATGGTCGGACATCTCTCCATCTCTCATCAGCTATAATAAAGAATAAATTTATCAGAAAGATGATAAAAAATATGAATTTAATTTATCTAGTAAGATTTAGAATTAATTATCTCTCTATGCATACGACTGGCTCTTCAGTGTCTAACCATCCTCTCCCACTGACTCGGAGGATAGTCCTGTATCTAGGGAAGAAGCTCCTTTGGAGTATCTCATCGGTGCTCAAGCCATCTTCTATGGAGCTTGACCTTGTAACCTCGGTACAACTCTCCAATTTTCTTTAGTCGGACATCTCGAGCCCTCTCATGATCGAGAAAGTCGTACCTCCTCTGCATAAATTTATCAAAAATTAGTTACAAAATTATTCTAATCAAACATATATAGTACAAATATATAAAATGCATATATATAACTAAGATATACATACTTATCCATATCTCCTCCCATATCCGATCCCTGATGGCAGCATCCATCAAATGCCAGTCTTTGGGCTCTACGGGAATGATGTCCGACCGCCTCATAAGCACTCCAAAAAAGGAATGCATCTCCCACGTGGTCTTCCCTACCGGCCTCTCCTCCATATCGTAATAGACCATCACCTGATGCTGGCGGCTCCACACATGTGCCATATGTGTGGAACTACAAAATATTCGACTGAATGATGCACCTATAATGTAAATACGTTATGCAAATATATAAGTGTATAAATACTATATAAAAAAATAAAGTTATGCTAATATAATAAAAATGTACACTCAAATACCTGTGTAGTAGCATATGCCTCAAATATGGGTGATGGTAGAGGCTCAGCTATCGATGGAGTAGATACCGTCGGTGGAGGTCTCTGAGCAGCCGATGTCGAGGTGGACGAAGTATGCTCCGACTGCTCCTCGGATGCTGAACTATGCATAACCCACCGAGAGGCAGGGGTGAACGCTAGATGCCATTTTGGTGCCATCATGACCTATAATGTTAACAAACATTAATCAATATAATATGTTGAATAATAATATTAGTATAGCATGAATAAATAGTCTCTAATATGTACACTAATCAATTGATGGATCTATCATTATGCAATGCAATAAACAAAAGTAACATGATATAAACATCTAAAAAATATTATGCAATAAATTCTATAATATAAATTACATTCATAAATAATTAAGAATGAGCAACAGTCGTAGATTCGATCTCTTGCACGAATCTTGGTGTTAATCCAAAAATTTGAAAAAAGAATAAAGTAGATGATGGTGGCACCTTAGGGCTTAAAGTTAGAACCTTAGAGAGACATATCAAATTCTATTCACTTGGAAGTCGAGCCGACTCTATGCCTGAGACATCTGGCTAAGGTCCTCCCCCAGCCGGCTCGATCATGGCCCGAGCCGGCTCGACTGTGTGCTAATCCCTCGATCACTCCCTCTCTCCCTCTCTCGATTTCTCTTGTCGGTGATGGCAACAAGGCCAAACCCCTTCCTTCCAGCTTTTCCATCTCTCGATCTTCCTCTCTCTCTCTCAATCTTCCTCATCGACGAGGTCGGACCCTTTCCCTTCCTCTCTCACTCTCTTGATCTCCCTCACTGGCAAGGTCGGGCCCCATCCCTCCCAGTGATGCCGACGAGGCCAGACCCCCTCCCTCCCTCTCTTGCTCTTTCGATCTCCCACTCTCCCTCTCTCGTTCTTCCTCGTCGGTGAGGTCGGACCCCCTCCCTCCCAATGATGGCAGCGAGGCCAGATCCCTCCCTTCCTCTCTCAAGTACAGACCCATCGAATATTTGTGTTCGAATTTGGTACCAATAATTAAAATTAGGTCTGGATCTGAATATCCAGGTTCTGATCCAAACCCAATCCGTTGATAGATCTAGTCCATAGCCATCGATATGGCATGGCCCAAGGCTACCGCCATGGCATGGCCCAAAACTATGGCATGTAGATAATTATAATATTTATAATAAATATTTATAATATTTATTATAAATATTCTATAAATTATTATAAATATATATGATTAATAAACAATACTATAAAATTAAAAAAAATTATACCTATGGCTATAGAGAATGGGTCGCATCGAAAGCTTCGAGGGTCGCCAGCGATGATGCTAGAGGAGGATGATGGCACTAGAGATAACCTACGAAACAAAAGCAAGATAGTGAGATAAAGAAAAGAGAAAAAGAAAAGAGAGAGAGAGTAGGGGTGGTCAGGATGGGGCCAGGGGGAGTGGGCACAGTATGAGGAGGCGAAGGAGGCTTCGCACTCGACTGGAAGAGGGTCAGAATGGTGGTGGTGGTAGGGTGGGTTTTGCGGGGGTCGATAGGAGGGTGGAGGGGGCTTGTCGAAAGGGGGTTTGGTTTTGCACTAGGCGGAGGAGGATAGAGTATGGGGAGGGTTTCATGAAGGGTCGGCAGAGGGTCGAGGGTGTGGCGGGTCGCGTGGAGGGATTTTCATAGGAGGCCGGGGAGGGTCGGATGGATATGTTCGCTGTAGAGGGGCGGTTCACTGGGGACTAAGGTAGGGTCGAATGGGGTGGGGGTGGGTTTCACGGGGGCCAAGCGAGGGTGGAGGGGGTTTGTCAGAGGGAGGTTTTGTGGGGCGAGGAGGGTCGATGGGGCTTCGCCGAAGGGGTTTCACTGGGGGCCGAGGGAGGGTCGGATGGAGGGGTGGGGGTGGGTGGGTGGTGGGGAGGGGCAGCCGGAGATGGAGGCCGGGGGAGAGGGAAGGAGGGGGCAGCGTCGGCTTTGGGGGAAGAGGGAGACGCCGACTGAGGGGATGAGGGACGACGCTCGGTGGCGAGGGAGGAGAGGTGATGCTGGTCGAGAGAGAAGAGCCTCACCGTATGATGATGAAGAGGTAGGGGGAGAGAGAGAGAGATCAAGCGTGCACGAGAGGAAAGAAAAAATTTGGAGATTTTTAACCTAACCTACAGTAGCGATTATTGAACCATTGCTATAGATCTACGATAGCAGTTATCGAATCGCTGTCATAAATTTATGATAGCAGTTATCCAAAATCACTGTCATAGATCTATGGCAGCGATTCTATAACCACTGCTGTAGATCTATAGTAGCGATTTTTGATAACCGCTGTCATAGATTGAAAATAATTTTTTTTTATTTTTTTTAAATATTATATAATTTTAAAATTTAATGTCCATCTTCATCATTTATTATCTAAATAATTATCATTAGAGTATCATCGCAAAAGGTCGCCTCAATCTGAAGGCCCTAGCTTCATCGATCAGAAAAATTTGATTTCGACGATCATGAATGATGATGCGATAATTTGATAGATGGAGATCTTCAATGGGTTTGAAAATCTATAACAATGATCCTGATGATGTTTGTAGTATACTATCAAAGTTTTACTTCAATCGGATATCGTTATCATGGTCAATTTAGTATGAAATGATTTCGACCGTTAAATTAGAAACAAACGATCAAAGGGTTAAACGACGTCCAATTATGAGATAATTTTTGAGTTAAATAATCTTTATTATAATTTTAAATATTTTATATGATGATGATAGTAAAATTTAAATCATTTTTGTATAAACTATTCATGTTGGGTAGATATTGCAAAAGCACAAGCATAATAACTAGTGAAGTTTCAGAATGGTTATGAAGAGACGTATAGTTTTAGATCGTTCTTCATCTCATGAGTTAAATTTTATAATCACCATCATAAAAAATGATTAAAGTAGTAGCCAAAATCATTTATAAAAAAAAATTATCTCATAATCGGACACCGTTTGGTCCTTTGATCACTCGTTTATCATTTAACGGTCGAAACTAACCTATACTAAATTGACCAAGATAACGATATTCGATTGAAATAAAACTTTGATAGTATGCTACAAACATCACTGAGATCATCATTATAGATTTTTGGATCCACCGGATGTCTCCATCTATCAGATCATCGCATCGTTGTTCATGATCGTTGAAATCAATTTTTTTTGATCGACGAAGCTAGAGCCATCGGATCGAGGTGACCTTTTACGATAATACCCTAATAAAAATTATTTAGATAATGAATGATGAAGATGGACATTAAATTTTAAAATTATATAATAATTAAAAAATATAAAAATATATATGGCAGCGGTTTTAATTAACCACTGCCATAAATTAGATTATAGCAGTGGTTCCTACTAACCGCTGCTATAGATCCGACTTATGGCAATGGTTATAATGAACCACTGCTATAGATCGATCTATGATAGCAGTTTTTTATAATCACTGCTATAGGTCTGACCTATGACAGCGATTTTCTATAACCACTGCTATATGTCGGACCTATGACAGCGGTTACAAAAATCGCTGCCATAGGTCCGACCTGTAGCAGTGATTAACAAAAATCACTACCATAGGAGCTATGACAGTGATTTCGAAAATCACTGCCATAGTATGTACTACCATAGGCCATTTTTGTAATAGTGAGATAGACCAAATAGGATGCTAGGTCTTTCACAGAAGATGTATATAGAGGAAGTGCAAAGAGGTTTAGCATGGAAAACTCTAAGAGGAAATTGGTATCCTTCAGACATGGCATTCATCTCTCCAAGAAAATGTATCCCAACACACCTGAGAATATTGAACGCATGACCAAGATCCCTGATGCTTCAGCAAAAGGGAGCCTTATGTATGCCATGTTATGTACACGACCTGATATAGCCCATGTTGTGAGTGTCACGAGCAGATATCAATCGAATCCAGGTGAAAAATACTGGACTTCTGTGAAATGTATCCTTAAGTACTTGAGAAAAACTAAGGATATGATGTTGATTTTTGGTAATAGAGAACTCCAAGTTCAGGGATATACAGACTTGGATTTTATTTCCAATATAGATGATCGAAAGTCGACATCTAGGAGTCTGTTTGTGTGTAATGATAGTGCTATCTATTGGAAGAGTTTCAAGCAGACAGTGATAGCAGATTCCACCATGGAAGCAGAGTAATCGTTGCATCAAAAACTACGAAGGAGGCACTATGGTACAAGAAGTTCGCCGTAGAGATCAAAGTGATGCCATCGGATGCCATTCCTCTGTACTGCGATAACAATGGTGCCATAGCCCTTGCTAAAGAACCAAGGTCTCATCAGAAATCCAAGCACATCGAGCGGTAATACCACCTCATCCGCGATTATCTTGAGAAAGATTACATCGAGGTCAAGAGAGTAGACTCCATAGACAATGTGGCAGACCCACTTACAAAGCTGTTGGGTCAACAGAAGATCGAAGCCCACCTTGAGAAGATGGGACTTAGATTTGTAACTAATTGACTTTAGGTCAAGTGGGAGTTTGTTAGATATGTGTGCTCTAGAAGCTAGATTGGCTGACACTTGTAATACACTTCTAAGAGTAAAATTATAATTTTAATAATAAATAATAAAATGGATTATTTTCTATTATAGTGTGTATTTGAAAGTGTTTGTGATACATCCTTTGAGTTAATGGTAATGATAGTTCATATTTTCAAGAGTTGAAAATTTAAAATATGAATTTTCATTATTAACTCATAAATTACTTCTGATCGTAGGATCATCATGAGGATGGTGATTAATTCGGAAGGTTGGTGTATGATTGCTTCTTTTGGATAGATGAGTCTTGAGTCTATGATGTAGAGACACCAGAGTGAGAGTATAGGTACTCGTTAGAGAATGAGGGCACTAAGCATGACCACCTCGAGTAGTCATTAGGAAGTCTACCTTCTCATCGATGACTGGCTCAAAGCTGCAATAGTGTGTCTGGTTCTTGAACCTGAGGTGCATCGATAATTCACTTTGAGGGTGTTGTAGTTTAACTATACCATAACTCGATCTCTTAGCCATTCGGAATCCTGAGGTGTATGTTGGTTATAGCATGTTCATTGTAGGAATTGGATTGCACCAATAGGAGATCTATCTACCTCGATAGATGAGGAGTAGCCCTATGATGATCATGAGAATCAAGTCCATAGGCCCATAGCCATGGTAGAGTGAAATAATAGAAAGAGTTTTTATTAGGGTTTTCACATTGGACTTCAATCGAATGATTAATTCATATGACGGGAATTAGGGTTTGACGAGATCACCTTAACGCTAATCCGGTTGAGGCTCAAGATAGAAAAACTTAATCACATAGGTAACTACACTGAGAGGTTCACTTTCAGTTCTGATGGATTGTCACCATATGCTGCTAGATGTCACTTGTGGATTTAGGAGCAATTAGAATGATTTGGATGATCGATCATACTAATTGTCTGAATAAGAAAAGTTCTGATCCATCGGAAGATGTTTCGATGATGTCGATGATAGAGATTGCGACATATCCCATTGCCATATGGAAATAAATCTAACTAGGTCACACAAACAAGGATTTGGATCTAGATATCATCAATTGGATTAACCCAGTTCAATTGATTTGAATAAGATTCAATTAGGTTCATGAAAATCGTGCTAGCACACGATTGAGCCTAATGTTCTCCTTTAACAATCATTAAAGCTTATCTCGACCGAGCCAAATGTGTTTAGGCTCACTCAGGAACCTTTACTTAGTCTGACTGGAGCTTGTCCAAGTTAGAAAAGGATTGTCTTAATTTATGAGATAAATTTGAGACAATACCTACCATTTTCTATCACCTGCTAAATCTTGTCTTCAGACATTGGTCAAATGTTGACCCTGCACACTTAGACATCTGCTCATATATCATGCACCCATAGGAGAGTACCTGGAGACTTGTCCTCCAACTAAAAAGCAAATAGGAAGGGGGTGCACGCCTAGGGAGGCATGCACCCCATGAGGATAAAAGATGGAGTCCCATATAGATGGAACTCTAGTTGCTTTAGGGGATTAAATTGTATGGCACCAAGAAGATTTGTTTGACCCAATCTTGCCACCATCTAAGAAGAGTTTTGAGGGTCTCTTATTTGATTGTATCAGATGATGTCATCCCACCAATCAAATTTAAATCTAATTGCATAAAGGGCCATGATTGACAAGGATGATGTGGCACTGCATGGCGCAGCAGGGTTCATATAAACCCTGGCTGCGCCTAGAATTCAATTCTTCTGCCTTTAGCCCATGCCACATTACCCCTCTTCCTCCTTCTCCATGCCACCCTCTAGTCCTCTCTCTCCTCTCTACGCTCAAGGGACTTTGGGCATGAAGAAGGTGCGATCCAAGCAAGTGAAAGGCGCTAGAAAAGGAAGAAGGCAGCACTATTGCAAGAGACAATGGCTATTCTTCAAAAGCCATTTTGAAGATCTTCAAGATCAGATCTAAATTTGATTTTTGGAGGATTGACTGAGAAGAAGAGCTTCAGATCCTGCCTGAGTAGATACTAGTAGAGGTCAGGCACTTGTGTGGCTACATCCAGAACCTTAGGCAAACATCGGGATCATCATAGTATAATTGGATTATCCAAAATAAAGATATAATTAAATTAGATTTAATTTTTATTTTTATTTTTATTTTTATTATCAAATAAATAAGATTAGATCTGAGGAGTCTTAGATCTGATTAGGATCTTAGAGAAAAATTTTTGAAATATCCCTCCTAATCCAATCAGATTTGAACGAATTTGACCTGAAAAATAGGTTTTTTTCTTTAGGTTATGTCCGAACCGAAGAGGCCTTTAAGGCTAGGGATAATGAAGCCGCCCAGGAGCAGTAAATGGGAGAACCAAATATACCCATGATTGGAGAAGAATCAAGTAGAGCTCGGCCACGCTCCTGAACTCCTCTGGAGTGGAGGTGGGCCAGAACTCCTACCCAGGCCTAGAGGCGAAGGAGCCCAGATAAAAGGTTGCGACACAGAGCTCTCTCTTCAAAAAATTCCACAACTACGCCCCTCTCAATGCTCAAAAAATTCAAGTACTGATGGAGATCAGGGAGCAACTATCGAGACTGAGAAGGATGCGTACTCACCCTAGCAAGCACAATCATAGCAAGTTCTACCTCTACCATCGCGATCGCGATCATGATATAGAAGAGTGCATCCAGCTCCAAGATGAGATCGAGGAGCTCATCAAGCACGATCAGCTTGGCTGGTTCCTGTGATGTCAGTCAGAAGGATGAGAGGATCGATCGAGAGCACCCCCACCGCCAGAACCATCGAGGGGCGAGGAGCAGCGAGAAGATCGACCTCTGAACGGCATCATTAAACCATCTCCAGGGGACTTCGGCAAGGGGAGGCTAGCGGGTCAGTTGAGCCCAAGAAGTGGTGGAGAACTGAAGAGCCCATCACTTTCATCAACGAGGATGCTCAAGGAGTCTAGTTCTCGTACAATGACATGGTTGTAATCTCTTTAAACATTGTCGACTATGATGTGCGCCACATTTTGGTATATAATGGAAGCTTTGCTGATGTTTTATTTTATGATGCTTTCTCAAAAATGTTCTTACTCAATAACTACTTGAGATCTATGAACTTTCCATTGGTAGGCTTCACTAGCGATGCCATGCCTGTTGAAGGCATAATAGCTTTGGCTGTGACTGTAGGGCGACGCCCAAAGCTGGTTAAGGCATAAATCGATTTTCTAGTCGTAAAGGCTCCATTTGCCTATAATGCTATTTTCGATTGACCTGATCTGAATGTGCTCTGAACAGTGGTGTCAACTTATTATCTAAAGATGAAGTTTCCAATGAACTGCAGAATTAGAGAGATCAGGGGAGTCCAAGTATTGGCAAGATGCTGTTGCTCCATTGCCCTATAGAAAACATCCAGCCCGACCTTTATCCTATTGATGGGCTGGATGTCCGTGATGACCTTATTGGGGAGTGATGCGAGCCTATGGAGGATCTCGTATCTATGCCCTTAAATGATGGAAGTGTAGAGCACACTGTGCATATCAGCTCCAACTTGGGAGATGAGGTTCGGGAGCAACTCATCACCTTCCTCAAGAAGAACGCGGATGTCTTCGCCTGGGTCTAGCAGATATACCAGGAATTGATGCCAAGGTCATGGAACATCGGTTGGTTGTTGATCCTAAGTATCGACCAGTAAAAGAAAAGATGCGCAACCATGCCCCAGAGAGGCAGAAAGCAATTGCAGAAGTAGGCAAGCTCCTCAAAGTTGGATTCATCTGAGAAGTTAATTATCTGACCTGGGTCTCAAATGTGGTTCTCGTCAAAAAGGCAAATGATAAGTGGAGGATGTGTATAGATTTCAAAAAGCTAAACAAAGCCTACCCAAAAGACAGCTACCCTCTATCCAAGATTGACCAACTGGTGGACGCGACTTCAGGCTACGAGCTCCTCACCATCATGGATGCCTTATCTGGCTACAACCAAATTTGGATGGCACCGAAGGATGAGAAGAAGACTATTTTTATTACTAACCATGGTCTTTATTGTTACAGGATCATGCCCTTCGGGCTTAAGAATGCAGGCACGACTTATCAGCATTTGGTCAATAAAATCTTCAAGAAGCAGATCGATCGTAATATGAAGGTTTATGTCGACAGCATGCTGGTCAAAAGTCGAATATTTGTCAATCATATTGCCGACCTTGAAGAGGCTTTCGATGCACTTAGAAAATACAAGATAAAGCTGAATCCAATCAAGTGCACCTTTAGGGTAGCCTTAGAAAAATTTTTGGGATTCATGATCTTGAGACGAGGGATTGATGCCAACCTAGAGAAAATTTGAGCTATCCAAGAGATGACCGTTCTAAAGTCCATCAAGAAAGTTTAGTGCCTGATCGGAAAGGTGGCATCTTTGAATCATTTTATCTAGAGGTTGGCTGATGTTGCATGCCCTTTTTTCAAATCCTTAGGAAATTGAAAGATTTTCACCCGATGAGCTCAAGAACTACCTCGGCTCGCCCCCTACTAGCTAAACCCGAATCCAGAGAGGAGCTATTCCTCTACCTCGTGGTCTTCCCTATGGTGCTAGTGGCAGTCCTGATCAAAGAAGAGATGAAAGTGTAGCGACCAGTCTACTACATAAGCCGGATCCTAAGGGATGCCAAGATCAGGTATACAAAGTTGAAAAAATTGACTTATGCTCTTCTGATTGCAGTAAGAAGACTTCGACCTTACTTCTAGGGACATGCTATAATACTCCTCACTGACCAGTTGATCAAAGCGATCCTTCATCAAACAGAAGCTTCCGAAAGAATTACAAAATGGGCCATTGAATTAACAGAGTTTGACATCAACTATCAACCTCGGCCAGCAATCAAAGCTCAGGCACTAGCCGACTTTATAGTTAAATGTGCCATCCCAAATGATGTCGAGCTTCAAAATGAAACCAACATTTCATGGTTGCACCCAAGCTCCTCTAAAGAAAGAATGAACCTTCCTGAAGATTCGTGGGCTCTATATGTTGATGGCTCCTCCAGCACTTTCGATGCAGGTGCTGGGTTGATCCTGATCAATCCAAAAGGGATCATCATAGAGTACATGCTGCATTTTGAATTTTTGACGATAAACAATGGCGCAGAATATGAGGCCCTAATAGTCGGACTTAGGATAGCCAAAGAATCAGGAGCTGATCGACTTCAAGTTTGCAGTGACTCCCAACTAATCAAGGGATAGGTCAATGATAGTTATGAAGCCCGGGAAGAGAGCTTGGTAAAATATCTTGAGAAGGTGAAGAGCTTGACCCCAGTATTCGATAGCTTTAGCATTCGACAAATCCCAAGGGTGGAAAATGCTAGGGTCGACCTTCTTTCCAAACTAGCCACCCTAGCTCCTAACGAGCTTTCGAAAGAAGTTTGTTACGAGACATTGAAATGCTCATGCATAGAGGAACCACAGCCCGTCATGTAGGTCGGCCAGAAGTCCTGTTGGATTGATCCACTAACCGCTTATCTTAAGGATGGGGTTCTTCCTCATGACCCGAAAGAGGCTTGAAAGTTAAGAAACCAAGCCTCCCGGTATGTTCTTTATGAGAATAAGTTATATAAAAGGTCGTATTTTCTACCATTATTAAGATGCTTTCGACCCTTTGAAGCCAACTTTGCACTATGAAAAGTGTACGAGAAAATTTATGGGAGCCATATGGGTGTCAGATCTCTATCTCATAAGCTGCTCCGACAAGGATATTATTGGTCGACTATGCATGGTGATTGTATTGATTACGTCAGGAGATGTGATCGCTACCAAAGGAACATGAATGTCCAAAGGCAACCAACCACTGAGCTTGCCCCGTTGAGTGCTCCTTGGTCGTTTGCATTATGCGGAATGGATATTCTTGGATCCTTTCTAATGGCATCTAGGCAACGAAAGTTTCTCCTAGTTGTCATTGACTATTTCACTAAATCAGTTGAGGCCAAACCATTGGCAAATATTACCGAAGCTAAGGTGCAAGACTTCATCTGGAAGTCGATCGTCTGTAGATTTGGACTGCCCCAAACTATCATAATAGACAATGGCTGACAATTCATCGGGGAGAGGTTCGTCGAGTTCTACGAAGGTCTGAGTATCTTCCACCACTTTACGTGGGTAGCTCACCCATAAGCAAATGGAGAAGCTGAAGTGACCAATCGAACCCTATTGCAAGGCATCAAGACAAGACTCAAAAGGGCAAGAGGGGTTTGGGTGGACGAACTTTATCATATTCTATGGATATATCGCACTACCCAAAGACTATCGACTGAAGAAACACCATTCATCTTAGCTTTTGGAATAGAGGCAGTCATCCCAATCGAACTTAAGCTTCCATTAGTACAGTAGTGGCTTTCAACTAGCAGCATAACCTATAGGACCTCAGAGCCAATCTCGACCTATTAGAAGAGAAAAGAGAGGAAGCCCAAGTTCAGATGGTGGCTTACAGACGAAGGATGCCTCGATACTATAACTCCAGAGTTAGAGGTAAAATGTTCAGAGTGAGGGATTTAGTGCTTCGGCGAGCTGCCATCTCTCAGTCTCAGAGCAAGGAAAAGCTTGCCCTAAATTAGGAAGGATCCTACGAGGTCACGAAAGTCATCCGACCCGAGATGTACTACTTGAAGGAACTCAAGGGGGCAGACCTATCGCAACCATAGAATTCAAAAAATCTATAAATGTATTATCGATGATTTGTTTACAATGAAATCCTTCTACTTCAACATCCTAATCTTTGTTGTATACTGATAATAAAGGGGGATTATCCCCCGAACTTAATCTCATGATAAATATGGCCATATTAGGAATAGAAGGAGAACCTCGTCTGAACATGAGCAAAGTTGAAGGCCTCGCTCATTTTAGATGAGATGAGGGAAGAGACCCTGACAATGGCCCTAATGTGGCCCTACAGTCCATTAGAAATAGGAGGAGAATCTCGTCCTAATATGGGCAAAGTCGAAGGCCTCATTCATTTTAGATTGAGGTTGAGCGAGAGGCCCTACAACAAGCTCTAATGTGGCCCCTATAGTTCTTAAGAACAGAAGGAGAACCTCATCCTAATGTGAGCAAAGTCGAAAAGACCTCGTTTCATTTTAGATGATATGAGGAGGAGGCCCTGACAACAGGCCCGATGTGCCCTACAGCCTGCTAGTAATAGAAGGAGGAGAACCCATCCCTAACATGATGCAAAATTCGAAGGCCTCCCTCATTTTAAGACGAGATAGGGAAGAGGCCCTGAACAATGGGCCTTGATGTGCCCCTACAGTCATTAGGAACAGGGAGGAGAACCTATTCTAAAGTGAGCCATAAGTTGAAGGCCTCGTTCATTATATATAGATGAGGGAGAGGCCCTGACAACAACCTAATTGCCCTACAGCCCATTATAATAGGAGGAGGAAACCTCATCCTAACGTGAGCAAAGTCGAAGGCCTCGTTCATTTTAGTAGATGAGGAGAGAGAACCTGATAACGGCCTTGATGTGCCCCTATAGCCCGTTAGGAATAGGAAGAGAACCTTATCCTAACGTGAGTAAATTCGAAGATCTCATTCATTTTAGACGAGATGAGAGGAGAGACCCTGACAATGACCCTAATGTGCCCCTACAGCCCGTTAGGAATAGGAGGAGAACCTCATCCTAATGTGAGCAAAGTCGACGACCTTGTTGACATAAGACGGAATGAAGGGAGAGGCCCTACCGACGATCCTAAGCACCCTCGTAAGCCATGTTAAGAACAGAAGGAAAGCCTCATCCTAACATGAGCAAAAGTTGAAATCTCATAGACCAAAGACGTGGAGAAGGAAGAAGCTCGGTGGAGAATTCTTACACGTATTTTTCCACGACAACCTGACTATGTCAAATGCAAAAAGCGGAATCTTATCCTGATTTACAGAAGAGATCCTAGCTCGGCATCCACAACAAGCCCGGCATCCATAATGAGCTCGGCATCCATAACAAGCATTTCATAAGAAGACGATAGAGAGAAAATTGAGATAAAGAAGGTAAAGCCACAAATAGGCCTCAGATTTACGTAAAATAAAAATAATAAGAAATGTATTATTTTATTACAAAAATGAGTCCATTACAAGCAAAACATAGACTGACAAGATCAATTACACTAAAAGAATGGAAAAAGAGGGGGAAGAGGCCGAAGCTCTAAGGCAAACCGGATTCTTTAGACTTCTGGCTGCCGGCTCCTGCCATCACCAAGGCCTACTTAAGCCTAAGGATCTCCTCCTCAAGCTTCTTCTTCTTGTAGAGATCATCTACATACATTCTGTTAGCGAGCTAAAACTTACCCTCAAGTTCTCGCCACTGTCTCCTTAAAACTTTGGACTTGGCCTCCGCACCCTCAATGGCCCGATGTTCATAAGTAAGATGAAGCTTCAGTCGTTGAACCTCGGCCTGCTCCACCCCAACCGCCTCTGAAAGCTCATCGACGGTCCTCTTCAAGGAGGCAATCTTTTCCAACTCACCACTAGCGCTGGCTCCATAATTATTGTGCAGTCGCTTCTAAAGATGAGCTGTCTCATCTCTGGCAACCTTGAGCTCGCCTTCAAGCTCGGACATCTTCTCTACCTAGGTCACTCGATAGCTATTATGCCAGTCCTCAGTATCTTGCAGCTGCTTCTGAAGCTGGAAAAACTTTATTGACCAGTCCCAATCGTATCGGACCTTGTCGATAGACCACGGCGACCTCCCTTCTAGAAGATGGATCTTTTCCCCGATATTCTTCAGATCAGTTTCAAGAGAGCCGATTTGTGCTGTAAGTGCCTAGGACTTGTTGCTGGCATTTCTCTTAAGTTTAGCAATCTCCTTCTCAAAGCTATCTTTTCGGATACTGAAGCTCACCACTTCCTTCATATGCAAGCCTCGAAGGCGAGTGACCTCTTTGGTCACCTCAAAAGCATTCATTCGTGAGGCTTAAAGGTCGTCCTCCATCTTCTTCAACTTCTTCCTCAGAAAATGAACTTCCTTCCTCAGGTTCATTATCAAGGGCTTTATCGAAAGCCCCAGAGGTAGTGGATTAGCGTTGGTGGGGGACTACATTCGAGATGCAAAAAGTGCTCAAAGGTGTGGAAGAAATTCACTTCATTTAATCAAAATTTTTGAGTATAAGACCAAAAAAAGAAGAAAAATGTACAATTACTCAAGGATCTCAACCTTAGGAGGGATGATGGAGGGTGGAGCTGGATCACTCTCGATCGCCTTAGGTTTTCAAACTGGTTCAAGCACCTCTATAGTACGTTTTGATGGGCCAAAAGCGAGCTCATCGAAGGTAGGATCGACTACGACATCAGATGGTCCCGCAGCCACGTCATCTTCCTCTTCCTCCAGAAAGCTGAGGTCAAGCTCGGAGAACCTCTGGGCTATCCTGCCTTCGCAAAGCTTGAAACCCTTCCTAAATGCTTCCTGGCCGAACTCGACGTTCAGGTTCCACATCTTAGGAGAGGTCTTGAACTCTTCCACGGTCTGGGTCATTGCCTCCGAGATCGACTTCGTGATTTGGATTTCTAGTTCGGTGACCCTATTTTTGACTTCCTTCCTCCTTTCCTCCTCCAGGGCCAGTATAGCCTTTAGTCTAGCCAAGATGAACTCCTCTTTGCGGAGCGCATCCTGTAGACTTCTGATGTCCACCGCCTTCTCCTCGATAAGGTGCTCTACCTTGTCAACCATCTCTTGAAGATGGTGGATCTCAACTCGAAGGTCCTCCTGGGCCTTTTATGCCTCTGCCTTCTGATGATGCGCTCTCTTGATGTTGATGAGCATTTGGTGATCCAACTGCAACAAATGATTGATATTAAAAAAAAAAAGAAGAAAAGAAGAAAAGTGCAGAGAAAAAGAGAAAGAGTCGAGCAATGGAGCAATCACCTTGAGGATGGTTCTGAGAGAATCCTAGATGAGCTACCGCGGGTCCAAGTCGGCCATCTGATCCACCACCTCGGGCATGGCAAACCTATCGACAAGATTCTGGATGACCTTCGGGTTGTCAAAGGGATCCTTCCCTCATTCATTGTTGTCGCCATCCGGTCCGCCTAGGCGAGCCTTGCAGGATATCTTCGCAACGACTTTCTTTTTTCTTCCCTCCCCTATCCCTTTCTTGACAAGAAGCTCTAAAACTCGATCCCCACTAGAGAGACTTGAGGGCATGGAAGGCACTGGGCCCATGCCAGTGATGCCAACCTCGGCAATTAGGACAGTCTCGACGTTGGTTACGACCTCGGATGCAGTGATAGTGGAGGTGGGGACTTTAGAGCTAGAAACACCAATCTTCACCCTCTTTGAGCTGTCGTTTTGCACCTTCCCTTTTCTCTTCTTGGTGTAGAGCCCTTTGGTAAGCATCTTGACAGCTTATGCATCCATCTCTGTAACAAGAAAAGAAGCATGGTTAGTAGCAATACACGTGTATAAAATTGTGTGGATTCAAAAATCAAATGATGTACCAATGGGATTGTGGAGACTCAGACCCAGGTTGAACAAGGTCTATTCCTTTAGAAGGTCGGGAAGAAGAGAAGCTCGGTACATCTTAAGTTTATCGGAGGAATCAAAGTTGGCTCTGTCTAAGCTAGGAGCTCAATGAACTGACTTTCTAATATAACCCCATGAAGAAAGACCTAATGGCAAGGTCGAGCAATGTACAAAAAAAAAATTTCTTTCAGTTATGAATGGAAGAAGGGGCACCTTTCAATAACCCCTTCTTGCCAACCTAGGTGGCAAAGTGCCATCAATCCTTCGCAGAAGGGTGGTGCTTGAAGGTATAGAAATTTCTAAAAAATGGAATGGTCGGTTGGACTTCGATCAATTGATAGAGGGAGAGGAAACCAATGATGAATCAAAAGAAGTTCGGTATGATAGATTGGAAGGAGATGTTTAAAAATCAGAAGAGAGCAACTATGAATGGGGGCAGTGGGAGTCTAAGCCCGGCGCGCAAAGCTTCTAAGTACAAACAAAACCGACTGGTTGGAGGAGAGCTGACCCGATCGTCGAAGCTAGGGAGTTCAAGGTCATATTCTGGAGGGATTCCATATTGAATTTGGATCAGAGAAAGATCGTTCGGGATAAGGATGGATGGGATGGTGTTTGGAGTAAAAGATGAGCGGGACATATTCCTTTGTTCTACCTCAGCCAGAGGTGCAGAGTTAAAGAAGGTCGGTCTGGATGAGCCCCATGAATTGATGGAGTGGAAGGTTTTGGAAGACATTCAGATCAAGACTAAACCCCAAGAAAACCTTCCAAATATATATATATATAAGAAAAATGCAGGGCAAAGGTCGCCACCAAAAAATCAGGAAAGCAAGGAGCCAAAAGTGATAAGCACGAATAACCTAAGAGAAGGGTTAGGAAACTGACCTAAACTATCCAGGAAGAATGAAAGGATGATGGACGTGATGAGGATCAATCGAAAGGGTGTTCGAAGCTCAGAAAGGTAAGAGAAGGTTAAGACTCTTAGAAAGAAGAAAGATGGGGGCTGAAGGAAGGAGAAGACTCGGACAGAAATGACTTCTGAACAATAGGAGAAGGCCATAAATAGCCAAAGGTAATCTGAGGTAGTTATGATTATGGATCGACTTCGACCAGTCAGCGTGCACTACGTGTCTCACTCATCATGATAGAGGAGCGGCGATAGGCAGAGTCTTTATAATGCCGTACCTAGGGCAGAGTTTCGATGGGAGATTCGAAGGACCATCTTTTCAAACTCATTTTAGATTTAGAAAGCTTTGGTGCTAGCATGGTAAACACTAAAACATCTCATCCTGACAAGCGCGAAAATCCAGGACTAGACTTCGATAGTCGCCTTTTTTCTTCCTTCCTTCAAATTTCAAACTCGAGAGTAGGGGGACTATTGTTGGGGATAAACCTCGCTCTCATCGAAGTCCAGTCTGATGCTTCGTCTAATGTAACTGGTAATCATAGAAGAGCTTTGATCGAGAATTCTTCCTCTTGGGACTCCTCGAGTGGTCGAACTCCTTTCGGACTCCTCCAGCGCCTCCTTTCGGACTCCTCCAGTAGCCAAACTTCTTTTGGACTCCTCCAGTGGTCGAACTCCTTTTGGACTCCTCCAACAGCCGAACTCCTTTCGAACTCCTCCAGCGGCCAAACCCTTTGGACTCCTTCCACAGTCGAACTCCTTTCGACTCCTCCAACGGTCGAACCCCTTTTGGACTCCTTCCATAGTCGAACTCCTTTCGGACTCCTCCAGTGGCCAAACTCCCCACAGTCATCCAGGAAGGTCTCCACATGAGTTCGGTCCCATACACGGCATGAACCAACCCATACCCAAACTACCTTAGAGGAGCTTGAACTCCTCTAGAATTGATATAGCTCAAACATCATCACCAACCGATGCCTACCCCTTCGAACTTTGACTATCAAATCTCAAACGGACAGGCACCTCACGACAATAAATACTATCCTCCATAACAAACTTTACGTGGCTTCGAGCGGCCCACTATCTGATAGTTATGGCTATCGCTATCAGTTTGTTACAGGCTCCATTTATAAAAGGAGCCCTCCAGGTATATTTTCTCTAAGCTCTGTTCTCTTTTTTGAAACTCTACAACTTTCTTGAATAAGCACTTCATTTATGTTGGCCAAAAAAGCTAACTTGACCGTTGGAGGATCTTGCCAGAGCCACCATCCCGAACTCTGGATGAGACTTATTTTGTAGGCCACCGACGACGACCTCGTCTCCTTCAACTCTAGCACTTCTCTGACGGCAATCAGATTTTGCACCAACATTAGCTTTCGATCATCTATATCAGACATAAAATTCGAATCAGTATACCCCTGGACCTAGAGTTCTCCATTACCAAAGACTAGAAATATATCCTTAGTCCTTCTCAAGTACTTAAGGATATATTTCATAGAAGTCCAATGCTCTTCACCTGGATTCAACTGAAACCTGCTCGTGATACTCACAGCATGGGCAATATCAGGTCATGTACATAGCATGGCATACATGAGGCTTCCTATTGTTGAAGCATAAGGGATCTTACTCATGTGTTCAATCTCCTTAGGTGTGTTGGCACATATCTTCTTGGAGAGATGAATGCCATGTCTGAAGGACACCAATCTCTTCTTGGAGTTTTCCATGCGAAACCTCTTTAGCACCTCCTCTATGTACATCTTCTATGAGAGACCCAGCATCCTATTTGGTCTATCTCTATAGACCTTAATTCCTAGAATAAAGGATGCCTCTCCTAGGTTTTTCATGGAGAATTCTTTAGACAACCATATTTTGACTGTAGTCAACATGGAAATATCATTTTCAATTAGGAGGATGTCATCCATGTATGGTACGAGAAAGACAACAATGCTCCCATTGATCTTTTTAAAAATACAGGTTGATGAATCCAAATGATTTGATCACATTATTGAAACGAGCATTTCAGCTCCGAGATGCTTGCTTAAGTCCATATATAGACCTTTGCAGCTTGCAGACCTTGTGATCAGTATCACTGGATGTGAAACCCAATGGTTGTTCCATATAGATATCTTCCTCAAGATATTCATTTAAGAATATCATTTTCACGTTCATCTATCATATTTTATAATCAAAATAGGCTGCAATAGCAAGCAATGTGCGGATGAATTTGAGCATGGCTACTGATGAAAAAGTATCCTAATAGTCAATGCCTTCGTGCTGACTATACCCTTTTGCTATGAGTCTTGTTTTGAATGTCTCTACATTCCCATCGGCACCTATATTTCTCTTGAAAATTTATTTACATCCAATAGGTATTATACCTTCAAGTGGATCTACCAAGGTGAGACTTGGTTCGAGCACATTGATTCAATCTCTGACTTCATTGCCTCTAACCATTTTTCGAAGTCAATATTTGATATCACCTTGTCACAGATTTTGGGATCATCATCATCAACTCCTTTTCCTATGAGAAACATTTTCACTACGTCCTTTGAAATAGTGCCTAAGTACCTTTCAAGGGGATGAAAAATTCTTTCTGATCTACGAGGTGGATGAGGTAGTGATAGGACTGGCTCAATCTGATTGGGTTTCATAGGTTTCTTGACTCGTGGCTCTTGGGAGACTTTCTCCTCAAGCCTAATCTATCTTCCGATGCCATTATCTTGAATAAACTATTTTTCAAGAAAGATGGCATGTCAACTCACAATCACATTATGATCTTTTGGAAGATAGAAAAAATATCCTAATGATCCTTTAGGATATCCAATAAATCAAGCTATAAAGGATCTAGACTCTAATTTATTCGCCTATTGTCTCCTGACATGGGCCGAACAATCCCAAATTTTGAGATGACTCAGATTTGATTTCTTACCATGCCATATCTCATAGGTGTGGTAGGAACGATTTTAGATGGAATCCTATTTAATAGATTTATAGCGGTCAACAAACTATGTCCCCAAAAAAAACTCAGGAAGATCTGTAAAGCTCATCATGGATCGAACTATATTTAATAAGATCTGATTTCTCCATTTTGAAATTCCATTGAGTTGAGGTATTCTAGGTGGAATCCATTATGAGACTATGCCATTATCCTTAAGATAGTCTAAAAATTCTCGACTAAGATATTCGCCTTCTTGATTTGATTGAAGAATCTTAATGGATTTTTCTGTTTATTTTTCTACTTCGAGTCTGAATTTCTTGAACTTTTCAAAAGCTTTAAACTTATGTCGCATCAAATACACATACCTGTACCGAGATAAATTATCGGTAAAGGTGATGAAGTAGATGTAATTGCTCCTAGTTGGCACATCAAATGAATCACATACATCAATATGTACTAGGGCAAGCAGGTCTGTGGCCCTTTCCCCATGTCCCACAAAAGGAAGCTTGTTCATTTTGCCATAAAGGTATGATTCATAAATCGGGTATGACTCAAAAGTCAACGAACTTAATAGCCTAAATTTCTCTAATTTGTTAATTCTATCTTTAGCTATATGACCTAGCCTAAGGTGCCAAAGATACTTATCGTTTAGACTATCCCTAGGTTGCTTTGATCCTATGGCATTCATGTTTTGCTCGATATTAAAAATAGAAACATTAATATGTAACTGATAGAGACCATTTACAAGAAAACCACTTATAATTTTATTTCTTTCATAAAGAATATTATAATGATCCTTAAGAAAACTAATTACATAGCCTTCCTGTGCTAAACATGAAATAGAAATCAAATTTCTGCTTACTGTAGGCACACAAAAATAGTCCTAAGTACTAAGTCTAATCCTGACAGTAATCGCAGAGGGTAGGTTCCATGATAACAGTAGTAACTCTTGCTCCATTTTCATGCGTAGGATCATTTCACCATCCCTCAACCTCTTCTATCCTTAAGATCCTGCATAGAAGTGCACAAGTAAGCACTAGAATCAGAGTCAAGCACCCAATTAGATGCAGAAGAAACCATAAGATTAGATTCTATAACGAGCATACCTCCAGAAGGGCCTGTCTCCTTTTTGTTCTTTAGGCTGGCCAAGTAAAGAGAGCAGTTTTGCTTCCAATGGCCATTAGTATTGTAATGAAAATATTTTTCTTTGTCAGCGGCCTTCTTCTTTGGCTCTGCCTTCTTCTTCTTCTCACCATTCACCTTCTGCTTCTTCACGGACTTTTTCTTCTTTTCAAAAAATTTTTTCTTGGAAGAAGTCCACTCCACAGCAAGTACTGAGTCTTTAGAATTTTTTATTGAAAGCTCAGTAGTAACCAGCATATTCATGAGCTTAGCCAAGGTATTCTGAAGTTTATGTATATGGTAGATCATGATAAACTATCCATACGCATCAGTCAAGAACTACAGAATTATGTCAGTATGTAGATCCTAATCTAACTTGACACTAAGCTTCTCAAGCTCTTCTAAGTCCTTGATCATCATCAGATAATGATCTTGGACTGATTACCTATCATTCATTTGAGCCTTAAAAAATCTTTTAGTGACTTGATATTTGGCTGCGCGACTCTGCTCACCAAACAACTCTTGCAGGTGAGCCAATATTTGGCGGCTAGTCTTAATGTCTTTATGTTGGCACTGGAGCTCATCAGACATCAAGTCCAACATGTAATACCTGACTTTATTATCGTCATCCATCCACTTCTCGAGAGACTCTCTCTGATCAGTGGATGGATGGACTAGTAAGGTGGGAGGATCTTATTCCAACATATGAGTCAACTTCTTGAAACCTAAAATAATTTTGAGGTTCCGAAGCCAATCCTTGTAGTTGGGTCCAGTCAGTCTATTGGTGTCCAAGATACGGGCTAGTGGGTTGGACGTAGACATTTTCCTATAGAGAGTCAAATTTTTAGTTAGATTTTTTAATTAGACTTAAATAATTTATTTCAAGATTTTATTTTTAAATAAATTAGGCTTTCACTATTTACTTGGATCCCTACACTCTCTTGGTAGATATGCGAAAACTCCATGATTATAGATTTCTAGTGGATGGTGCGGTTCCACCAACTGACTCACCATCTCACCTAACAGTAATTGGTGATGGATCAATCGATGAGTAGACAACTCTTGTCCAATAATTTTCTAATTATGGTGCACCCTAACTTGATCTTTCATTCATGAATCTCACCATGTCCGAAATATTGATCCACTCCTTAGTTAAGTCAGACCCACCATTTGCACTTATTGAATTTTTGATTGGGTCCCTCATCATATCTAGAATATTGGGCCCAACCCATCCTCAATTCGTAGCATCCAATGCCTAATAGACATGGTTGCATCTTTCTGGTGCAATTGAACCACTGTATCCAGTCGAGAACAATCAATCTTGGAAAACGCCCGCACATATACAATGGTAGAAGACCTTAGACTTAATATTTTCTTAGAAAGATTTAATTTAGGACTCTTTAAACTTGAATTGACTTAGTCATAATAATTATGACTAACCTAGTGGCATGGGTTGGCTCGAATTGTTAGCCACCTTAAATCAAAACTGGATTGACACAAATGGCTAGGTAAGTGAGACCGGTGGAATGGATATGTCATTAACTCGATAAGAATACATTCAGATCGAGTAGCTCCTAATTAAAAATTAGTCAATCATATCTGCCAAACTTATCTTAGATACCAAATTATCGAATCAAAATTAATTGGGTTAGCTTACAATCTAGGCTCGAACCATAGAGCCAAATTAGGTCTTGATTTGATCGAGTCACATCTTAATATGATTCGATCTTGATCCAGACTTAATCCTATTAGGCTGATCAAATCTAAGCTTTCTTTGATCCCACCTAACAAACTTTTGATTCGATTTGATCAACCGCTAGACCTAATTAAGCTACCCAAGCCCAAACTCAATTTTATGAATATATCTTAGATCTAAAAATTCATAATTTTAGATCTAACTAATTTAATAATCTTAATTTTTAATTAAGTTTTGGGTGCATGAACAAAACATGTAATAGAAATTCTAGGATTTTAGGATCTAAAATTTTGCAGAAAAATAAGTTCTGATTTTTTATGAAGGATGAACATGCAGCATCCCTACACGTCATAAGAACATTCCATCGAATGGAAGGAGAGGGCCTTTGAACCATACTTTGCTCTTATGATCGGACGGCCATGAAAAACTCCTTAATCAGAAATATAATTTTTTACTATAAAACTAGTTAGATCATATATCACATATAAAAAGATCTAACTAATACATGTTTTGCATACATCTCATGTATCATCAATATGCATACTTTCAAATCTGAAATATCACATATTAAATCTGAAAAATAAAATTTTAAAATTGATCATATCAAAATTAAAACTATTCTAGACATCTTATAAAACTATTCTATGACTAGTCTAAGCATGCATCTTTCATATCTCATATGAATAAATCAAAAATTAATTTTTTTTTCTACTTTTTAGATCTAATTACAATAATTATAACATCAAAAAAATAAAAATTAAATAGATCTAAAATCATATTTAATCAAATTAAATACATGATCATACTAGACTTCTGATCAACGATCGAGAGCTCGTGTGGATAACTTGTAGAGATTGGATGCGTGTGCGGCTCAGAGCAACAACCTCATGCTCAGATCAGCAAGTTAAGAAACTCAACTTACAAAGATAAGGATAATATGATCCCTGTTACATACCTAGATTTGATCTAGAGTTATTCTATTTTTGAGATGATTAACATGAACTTTTTCTAATCTTTTAATTTTTGATTTAATATCATGCTTTAATCATGTAATAGGATCCTAGATCTAGGATTTTTCTTATATTTTTATGAATTATATGATTAATTTATGTCTTCTGCTGCATAGATCTAAAAAAGTTTTAAAATCTAATCCTAAAACCCAAGATTGGTTTCCTTCAGTATTAAATCTAAAAACTAAATAAATAATATGAAACATGTTGATCAAATCAATACCTAATCTAGATCTAATCTAGAACACTATAGAGATCATATCTCTATACCTGATTATGGGTCGAAAACTCTACTTGCTATTTTCATAGTTGAGGTTGTCACTGCGAGCCACACAAAATGTCCGACCTCTATAGGTTGTCCACACGAAGCTTCAAATCTGATCAGAGATCCGATGCTCAGAAATCTACATAGCATGCTAGCACTTTGTAAATCCCTCATTAAGGGTTGATCTTTAATCTTCTTTTTTGGATCTTTTGGATCTTTCAAGTGATGAAGAAGTCGAGGAGGACTCGGGAGAGAAGATCTTCCTCTCTAATCACTCAAAGATCTATGGAAGAGGGAGGAAGAAAATCCTAGAGAAGAACCCTTTCTTCTCTCTTTTGTTTTCTCTCACCAGGACAATATTTCCATGCCTAAGACCCTTTCTCATGATAATTTTTTCATAGAATCCCATGGTGAAAGGCCTCTTAAATAGAGAGATAAGAGAGAGTCCTAGTCTTGGTTAAATACCTAGATTAGGAATCATTCCATTTAAGGAAACTTGGGGCACCAATTTTTGTGTGCCACCAAATTATTCTTAGGCATGGGAAACCAAAAAGAAGTGCCAAATATCCTTCCTTTCATGTGCCAAAAATTAGATCAAATTTGTTTAAAATTAGCACCAAGGTTGGATAGAATTTGCTTGTTTTGACCTAGTAAAAACCAATTTCCAACTATAATCAAAGGGGGACACATGGGTTCATTGTGGGCATGAGAAAGCACACAAAATACTTTGAAGAAGGGGCATGGGCATGGGGAGTTTGGTGGAAGTGATGAGTTGGTGCAAGGGAGAGAGTTCCAGTCAAACTGGGCTCTCATGTTTTCATTGGTCAAATCAAATTTTTAGCCCAATTAAATTAAGATTGATGCAACTTAATTAAGGATGATCCTAATTCAACTAAAAGTCCATTTAAATTAGATTAAATTATAGTTAATTTTAATTTAAATTCTAATCTTATTAGAAATTAGGTGCACATAAGTTCTAATTGAATAGAAAATTGATCTTCCTTGCAATTGGCTTATCCCATAAATCAATTAAACTTGATCTAATCAAGTTCAAACTAAACCAAATTAAATCTCATTCAATTAGGCTCAATCTCAATGCTAATGCTCAATCACATTGAGCCAATTAGCAATCCAATTGCTAATTAATCCTCCTGCAATACTTGCACTAGATCAAACATCAATCGTATTAACTGTTTGATCCTACAATGATTCATAATCATTGATCAATTATCCAATCAGATTAAAATCTCTTATGTGTGTGATCTCATAGGTTCAAATCTAAGCCAATAGCATGGGAATAAATTTCTATACTAATCAAAATGATCATCTAATAGTGGTATCCAATGTTAGAATAGATCGAATATATGTAAAATAATATTCTAGAATCCATGTGAATATGATTATCGTATAATTTATTCCTTTGACTTTTATGTTTAGAATAAATCAGGGTTAAACTATCAACCCTAGAATAGTGCATCTACAATGTGTTTTAAAGTAATTAGTCCTATGACTCATCATAAGGACTATCCTGGCTAAGATTTTGGTAAATTGAAAATATAATTCAACATAGCTCCTGAAACCAAAAGTGGTCAATCCTATCTTGACTCACTTACCAACTTCTCAAGTATTTGATTATGCTTAGAAACCTTCCATCACTAAATTAAAAGTTTAGATAGTCCAACACCAAAGCAAAGTGAGTTGCTTGCAAGTCAACATGGTGATTTCAGGTTCATGGGATACTTATATCCATATCCCATCAGAGTAATTCTTGATAGTAGAATATTCTGAAGTTAGTCAAATTCAATGATGATATATCCCTATATCTCACCTGCATGCCATACTAGTATCTCCACACTCTTTGGTTAAGAAGACAATCAACATATATGGCACACAACGACCTATAGTCGATAAATGTTATCATCTAAGGAAACAACATCTCATTTGATTGTGAATAAATTTAAAAACTAAATGATAAATTCTCTCTTTACTGAATCTAAATAGTCCTAAGGACTTTATCACAATATAGGAGTTCAAAAGAAGATGTACACTTATAATAAAAATGCAAAAGTAAATATTTTATTTATTATAAATCATATATAATTATAAAATTAGCTCAACCATCAATAGGTTGATGATTGGCTTTGGAACATATTTTTCAATATAAGAGTTTCATTGGATTGGGACTCTGTGATCAGGAGTTCCACCGAGTTAGGACTCTATGATCAAAAATTCCACTGGATTGAGATTTTATAATCAGGAGTTCCACTAAGTTAGAACTCTACAATCAGGAGTTCCACTGAGTTAGAACTCTATGGTCAAGAGTCTCACTAAACTAAAACTCTATGATTAGAAGTTTCACTAAGTTAGGACTCTATGATCAGAAATCCCACTGAACTAGAACTCTATGATCAGAGTTTTACTAGATTGAGACTCTATTATTGAAGGATTAGTTAACAATAAAATTACTAATTAACTCAATTTGATTGAGTAATGAAGTTTGGATCAAATTTAAATGAGTTGGATTCAATTTGGTTTGACCTGATTAGGTTATAGGATGACCTAATTGCCAAGAGAGTTTGCTTCCCAATTTGATCAAGACTTAGATTTGATCATATCTTAATTTAATTAAAATATAATTAAGTCAATTTCAAGCCTAATTTTATTGGGTTTACTCTTATTAATTTGGTTCTAATTTGATTGAAACCAAATAATGAGATCTAGAGTCTAAAATAGTTGGACTAACTTCATGCACCAAGACTCCTCATGCACTACTTTTGTTCCACGCATTCTTTCTTACACAAATATCAAACTTGCATGTGAGAGAAGCACCATGTCCAGGCCTTTCTCATGCCTCTTAGGATAGGGTTTATGTTAGTTTGAAGTTCAAATCCAAACGAAGTTTGGATTAAAGCTAAACAACTAATTCAACCCTATCCAATGTTGTTGCCCACTCTTTAAAAGACCTATTCTTTTGTGTCCTAAAAAAATCTCTTTTCCACCATGAAACATCTAAGAGAAGGGGCCAAAAACTATCTTGGGGCATGAGGTTTCTAGGTGGAAAGCCTTCTTAGGTGTGAGAGCAAAGAGAGGAGCTCTTCCTCCTCTAGGGTGAGAGATCAAACCCTAGATTAAGGGTTTTGTTTTTAGGAGAGAAAAATCAGAGAGGAAAGGTTTTCTTTGTTCTTCTTCTTCTTTCCTACATCCTCCAGAGATCCTTTTTAGACTTTGGAGAGTCGAGAGGTTTGAAGAACGAGAAGAAGTCAAATCAACCATCTCTTCAATCTTCACATGATCTAGCTGTTCCAAAAGATTGGATCAGTGCATGACTTCGAGTGGATGATCCATCGAGGCTAGATACCCTGTACCACTGCGAACGATGACCAAAGCTTCATATCTAAAAATTTCAACAGCAGAGATTATCGACCTGCGATCAGGTATAAGGTTCTAAACTCTAGTAGATAGATCTAAAAGTTAGATCTAGATTCTAGCATCGATGTGATCAATGTTCATATTTTATTTTTTTGGATTTTTATGCATGCTATACCATATGTTATAGATCCTAGGATAGGTGTTTTAGATCTGATCCTAAGTACGATTGATGGATTAAAATGTTTAATCTTAAGCCTTTCATTTTTAAAAATTTTAAAATCATGCTTAGAATGCCTATCGATTTCCATCATATAGGTCAAGCTAGCATGCTGAAGCATTTGATCAGCATATAAAAGATTAGCATGACAAAATAAATGAGCGATCATTTTAAAAACTAAAGTTTATGCAAATAAAGTAAATGGATGTCGGCATGAAGAAAGTTTTAAAGGAGATATGGTTATGGTAAGGGTTCGACCAAAATGATTTCATACAGATACCGCAAAAAAGCTATATGCAAGAACTTTGGATCCATTTAAGATCTTGAAGTGACTAAATCCAAATGCTTATGTCTTGGATTTGCCCGCTGATGTTGGTTTTAGCTCAACAGTCAATATCGAGAATCCTAGCCACTATCATAAACCTCTTTCTATCAACAGTCTCATCTCCACAAGTATAGCTCCGCTAGTACTTCCACTTCCACCCATACCTAATATTCTGAGAAAGGAGGAAATTGAACAGGTTGTTATTACACAATTAGGTGATTTGCATAGCTTTCTGGTAAGGTGGGCATTCTGACTAATGAAAGGGACATGGATACTCGAGCATGAGCTTAAAGATATTGCTCTAGATCTCATGATGATTATATTAGCAATAATCCATCGGATTTGGATTTTTCCAAGCCAAGGAGAGATGATGCAGACCGAGCCCAACCTGCACCCACATCCGAGTTCCTAGTTTATCAATGAAGGCGACACAAGTAGCACTCAAACCCACCATATGGATCTGAAGATTTTTTAGGAAGATTTTATTCTCTCACATTTCTTTTCTATTTAGAAAGATTTTATTCTATCATCTTTCTTCTTCTTCTTTTTTTTTTTTTGCTTAGGAAGATTTTATCATCTTTCTTTCTATTTAGAAAGATGATTTTATTCTATCATCTTTCTTTTTTTACTTAGAAATATTTTATCATCTTTCTTCCTGTTTAGGGGATTTTATTCTATCATTTTTTAAAAAAAAATAAGTCTCTAGATTTATAATGTTTTCTTGTTATTCTTGGATGTATTTAGTATATAAATAGCCTATAAGGCTTTGGTTAAAAAGACAGAATGACTATTGAATAAAATCTCAGTCTTAATAAAAGAGTTATGGTGAAAATTTTTTTCTAGATTATTATAGATTCTGGTGAGGTCTAGAATTTTATATTTCTTTAGATCCGTGTTCTCTTCTATTTTCTGCAAATCTTGACTATCTACCTATGAGATTTGGTTGAGATTTGATAAGTTAGGAAGATTTCAAAAAAAAAAAAAGAAGATGGAAGTTGAAGATGAAGATCTCTCCTTTCTCCTTGCATGCGCTACCCGAGACATCCGACCAGCCATCCATGCCAGGGCCAACTTTAGTCCAAGGCCAACAAGTAGTTTTTTTAATTTCTTTGCTTAAAAAAATGGTTATAGTGCTAATTTTTTGTTCAAATCCAGATTTACAAAAATCATTTATTAGTAATAAAAGCTAGCTGAATTCATAGGATAGTTTAATTTTTATTTTCTTTCTTCAGAAAACTCATAATATTACTCCATTCCGAAAACTCCAAAAATTTTATTCAGTCCTTGCCCTTTTCGCATGGTACTTGATTGTGACCGTGGGGCAGAAATTGATGATGTGGATATTTACAAGCTAAGCTAAAAGATTATTGTGGACAGATTTTAAATTTATTTAAATTAATCACAATAGCCTAATAAAATGCTTGTTCAATATCGTGTGGTATAATTTTTTATTTGATCTAATTTCTTTACTTTATTATCTTCTTTAGCTGAACATTCTTTCTTATTAAAATTAATTTTAAAAAAATTATTCGATCAATTTTATTTTATAAACTATTTGCCTGTTAGATCTAAGGGATAGCAACCTCTAGCATAGATTTGGCATCTTGTGTGTTGCATTGGTGCATAGCATATAGGATTTTAGACCGTCCTGCATCAACAATTCTTTATTTTATAAAGATGGTCCAAGTTTTGATCTCTTGAATAGAATAGGCTAGCATTTTCATTTTAACATGATTTTTGTACTTTTAGAAATACTACGTCTGTTCTATCCTTGTGGCGGTGGAAGTAAAATTTTTTTCCCTCTTTCTTCTGCATCGTGCTACAAGCCTCATTAAACTCCCATCTCGCCACGTTAAGGTACATAATATTTACAAATTCAGGGGAAGCCGACCCTTCAAGAAAAATGGTTATGTAACATTTGTCTAACTTCCATGATAGATTCCCAGCTCAGTCATTTTTATACTCCTAGGCTTTTGACAAAGTCATTAGCAGGTTAACTTTGAACTTCAATCATTGTCCTCACTTGTCTCCTATCATGCATATCTCAGATGGAAAATTGAAGCACAGGGGTAACAACGTGTTCGGAAAGGGATGAAGTAAGGCAATTGGTTGGCCCAACTGAAGTATGGCAGCAGCAGATGCCCTTCTCATTTAGTTGTGCCAGTGTTAGTATCGTATGTGTTTAAAGAGCAAGGCCGAAGAGATGGTGGACATAAATTGGTATTTATCATCTGACATAATCAGTTCGTTACTCTCTGCCGCCTCTGCCGCCTCAATTACTGGTGCGCCTATTTGATTTTATAGGATCTCAATCCAAAATAGTCTTCCCCTGGTCCTATGGTTTTAGCAACCACCCTTCTAACAATGTGTTCGGGTTGCAGCTTTTGGATGGAAGAATGATTGATTTTCTTTCGCATCTTTTGCATGGAAGAATGATTGAATCGTTAGATAGTGCCTTACATCTCAAGCACTCGAAACTTTTTCATTTATCCATCTGTGTAGATCTCAAAGCTGCTATTTGCGACCCAATAAGAGATCCATGCAAAGGAAGATGAATCTTTCTTCTTTACAGAAGATACAAGCCAAACCCTCCAACATACACACATAAGAAAATATTCATATAGACCTAATATGTTAGCTTGCTTGCAGTTACTTGCACGCTATATCGTTGATTGAGGCTTGATTATATTCTCTCTCGCAGCGGGGAGTAAAACTGCATGGAGAGAACTCCAAGTAGGAAAAGATCTAAGAATGTATAAGAGTTTTTATATTGTTAAATCAGAGTCATCTACCCGACCGGCGGTCCTGTATATGTACCACTATATCTTGAGGTGCAGAGACCGCTGTGGTTACATGCAGGAATAATCCAAACACTACCTATCGCATGCCAAGTTTAATGTAGTGTTTTCTTTGCTTTTAGGTAACAAAATTTATAGGATAAGCCACTTTGTTGAGACTGGCAACCTTCCTGCTGTCTTGCATGTGGGGGATATTTTACGGTTGTGCCTCTGGTAATAACTATGCATGATGATGTGCTGTAGGAATTTACATTTAGAAATTGCTATGTTGCTAATGTATATATTATTTTATAATTTTTAAAAATAATTGTTATAGAAGAAAATTAAAAGGTTTGGGTGATCTCAGTTGGATCAAGACGCGTGATGTATATTGTGAAGAAAAATTCTGATTTCTCGGTACAGGTTCGTTCAGATCTGATCAAATCAAGAGATATATTTCAAAAATTTTCTCTTTGATCTGTATCAGATCTGGGATATTTCAGATCTGATTAATATTATTTTAATAAATAAAATAAATAAAGATAAATTAAATCAAATTTAATTTACCGGATTTGTGTAATCCTATTACCCTGTTGATGATCTTGTATGCAGCGGAAGGTTCTGGATCTAGCCACGCAAGCGCCTGGCCTCTACCGATATCCACTCGGGCTGGATCTGGAGATCCTCTTCTTCTCTATCACGTCTCCAAAAATCAGATTTGGATCTGATCTGAAGGATCTTCAAAACTCCTTTTGAAGATCAGCAGTCGTCCTTTGCAGCAGCGCAGCCTTCTTGCTTTTGATCGCCTTTCTCTTGCTTGAATCGCACCAACAAAAATCCAAAACTCCTTTTGGACGTGGAGAGCAAGGGGAGAAGGTGGTTTGGCATGTGGAGGAGGGGAGAGGCAGCCTTGGGGCGTATGGAAACTCTTAGCTTCAATCTCATATCAATCTGAGTTGGGTACAGGGTCTTATTTATAGACTAGCTGTGATCCAACTCCTCTTCTTCCCAACCAATCACAACCCTTTGTGAAATCAGATCTAAATCTGATTGGTGGGAATAGAGTCCCCTGGATTCCTCCTTAGAGGGCGCCTAAGACCAGTCAAAGTTGGTTCTTAGAAGAACTCTAATTGAAATCCAAAAAGGAGATGGAGTCCTTGTCCAACAAGGACTCCTAGGCGCCTCCAACTTGGGCACACGCCTAGGGTGGCGTGCGCCCTTCTCCTTGCCAGGTTCTGGCAGGGGGACAGGCCCCCACCAGCTCTCCAATAGGTGCATGACATGTGGTCAAAAGTCAAAGTGTCAATGGTCAACGTTTGACCAGTCAAAGGTAGACTTTTGACCAAAGTCAAAGAACAAGAAATGGCAGGTGACCAAAAATGGCAGGTAATGTCTTACAAAATAAGACAACCTTTTCTGACTTGGACAACCTCCAGTCAGACCATATGAAGGCCTCTGATTGAGCACAAACTTCTTTGGACTCAGACAGGACAACTTATTTATGATAGCAAAAGAAGAACGTTAGGTTCAATCGAGTGCTAGCACGATTTCCTTGAACCTAATTGAATCTCATTCAGATCAATTGAACTAGATCAGTTCAATTGATGATCACCAGATTCAAACCCTTATTTGTGTGACCCAGTTAGGTTCAGTTCTGTATGGTAATGGGATATGTCATGATCTCTATCATCGACATCATCGAAACTCCTTTCGATGGATCAGAACTCTTCTGATTCGAACAGCTAGAATGATTCGATCATCTAAATCATTCTAATTGCTCCCAAAATCCACCAGTGACACCTAGCAGTATATGGTGGCAACCCATCAGAGCTGAATGCGAACCTCTTGGTGCAGCTACCTGTGTGATTCAGTTCTTCTATCTTGAGCCCCGATCAGATTAGGGTTAAGGTGAACTCGTCAAACCCTAGTTTCTGTCATATGATGTAATCATTCGATTCGAGTCCAATGTGAAAATCTAAATAGAAACTCTTTCTATTATTTCACTCTGCCATGGCCATGGGCTTCTGGACTTGATTCTCATGATTATCATAGGGCTGCTCCTCTACCACCGAGGTAGATAGATTCCATCTTGATGCCATCCAGTTCCTACAATGAACATGCTATAGCCAACATACACCTCAGGGTTCCATATGGCTAGGAGACCGAGTAATGGTGTAGTCAAACTATAACACCCTCAAGGTGAACTGCCGATGCACCTCAGGTCAAAGAACCAGACACACTACTGCAGCATCGAGTCAGTCATTGACGAGAAGGTAGACTCCCTAATGACTACTCGAGGTGGTCACGCTCAGTGCCCTCATTCTCTAACGAGTACCTATACTCTCGCTCCGGTGTCTCCACACCGTAGACTCAAGACTCATCTACTAAAGAGAAGCGATTGTACACCAACCTTCCGGATCAATCACCATCCTCGTGATGATCCTATGGTCGGGAGCAATTTATGAGTTAATAATGATTATTCATGTCTTAAATTTTCAACTCTTGAAAATATGAATTATCATTACCATTAACTCAAAGGATGTATCACAGACACTAAATACACATATGTGATAGAAAATAACCCATTTTATTGATTTTAGTCAAAATTACAATTTTGCCCCTAGAAGTGTATTACAAGTGTCAGCCAATTCTGGCTTCTAGGGCACATATATCTAACAATCTCCCACTTATCCTAAAGCCAATTGGCTACAAGTCTAAGTCCCATCTTCTCAAGGTGGGCTTCGAACTTCTGCTGGCCCAACGGCTTTGTAAGTGGGTCTGCCACATTATCTGCGGAGTCGACTCTCTTGACCTCGACGTAACCCTTCTCGAGGTAATCGCGGATGAGGTGGTATCGCCGCTCAATATGCTTGGATTTCTGGTGAGACCTCGGCTCCTTAGCAAGGGCTATGGCGCCATTATTGTCGCAGTATAGAGGAATGGCATCTGATGGCATTACTCCGATTTCTGCAGCAAACTTCTTGTACCAGAATGCTTCCTTCGCAGCCTCTGATGCAGCGATATATTCTGCTTCCATGGTGGAATCTGCTATCATGGTTTGCTTGGAACTCTTCCAGCTGACAGCACCACCATTGCACACAAACAGACTGCCAGATGTCGACTTTCGATCATCTATATCAGACATGAAATCTGAGTCTGTGTATCCCTGGACTTGGAGTTCTCCATTACCAAAGACCAACATTATATCCTTAGTTCTTCTCAAGTACTTAAGGATACATTTCACAGAAGTCCAGTGTTCTTCACCTGGATTTGACTGATATCTGCTTGTGACACTCACAGCATGGGCTATATCAGGTCGTGTACATAGCATGGCATACATGAGGCTCCCTATTGCAGAAGCATAAGGGATCTTGCTCATGCGTTCTATTTCCTCAGGTGTGCTAGGGCACATCTTCTTGGAAAGATGAATACCATGTCTGAAGGGTATTAATCCCCTCTTAGAGTTTTCCATACTAAACCTCTTTAGTACTTCCTCTATGTACATCTTCTGTGAAAGTCCTAGCATCCTATTCGGTCTATCCCTATAGACCTTAATTCCTAGAATAAAGGATGCTTCACCTAGGTCTTTCATGGAGAATTCCTTGGACAACCATATTTTGACTGATCGTCAACATGGGAATATCATTCCCAATAAGGAGGATGTCATCCACGTACAATACGAGGAAGACAACAGCGCTCCCACTGACCTTTTTGAAAACACATGGTTCCTCTTCATTTTTGATGAAACCAAACTTTTTGATCACATCATTGAAATGAGTGTTCCAGCTCCGAGATGCTTGCTTAAGTCCATATATGGACCTTTGCAGCTTGCAAACCTTGTGATCAGTATCACTGGATGTGAAACCTAGCGGCTGTTCCATATAGATATCTTCCTCAAGATATCCATTTAGGAATGCCGTTTTCACGTCCATTTGCCATATTTCATAATCGAAATAGGCTGCAACGGCAAGCAATGTGCGGATGGATTTTAGCATAGCCACTGGGGAAAAGGTATCCTGATAGTCAATGCCTTCGCGTTGACTATAACCTTTTGCCACTAGTCTAGCCTTGAATGTCTCCACATTCCCATCTGCACCAATCTTTCTCTTGAAGATCCATTTACATCCAATAGGTACTATACCTTCTGGTGGATCTACCAAGGTCCAGACTTGGTTTGAGTGCATCGAGTCAATTTCTGACTGCATTGCCTCTAGCCATTTCTCGGAGTCGATATCTGATATCGCCTCGTTGTAGGTTTTGGGATCATCACCATGAGCACCATTACCTACGAGGAACATTTTCTCTACTTCCTCTGAAATAATACCTAAGTATCTTTCAGGGGGACGGAAAACTCTTTCCGATCTACGAGGTGGAGGAGGTAGTGTTCTTATTGGCTCAAACTGATTTGGTTCCAATTGGTCCTTAGCTCGTTCCACTTGTGAGACTTTCTCATCAAGCTTGATCTATTTTCCAATGCCGCTATCTTGAATAAACTATTTTTCAAGAAAGATGGCATGTCGACTCACAATCACATTGTGGTCTTCTGGAATGTAGAAATAGTATCCTAATGACTCTTTAGGATATCCTATGAATCGAGCTCTAAAGGACCTAAACTCTAACTTGTCCGCTTGTTGTCTTTTGACATGAGCCGGACAACCCCAAATTCTGAGATGACTCAGACTTGGTTTCTTACCGTGCCATATCTCATACGGTGTGGTAGGAACGGTTTTAGAGGGAACCCTATTCAGTAGATAGATTGAAGTTAACAATGAGTGTCCCCAAAGAAAATCAGGGAGGTCTGTGAAGCTCATCATGGATCGAACCATATCCAATAGAGTCCGATTTCTCCATTCTGAAATTCCGTTGAGTTGAGGTGTTCCTGGTGGAGTCCATTGAGAGACTATGCCATTTTTCTTAAGATAGTCTAGGAATTTCTCGGCTAAGGTATTCACCTCCTCGATCTGATCGAAGAACCTTAATGGATTTTTCTGTTTATTTTTCTACTTCATGTCTGAATTCTTTGAACTTTTCAAAAGCTTCAGACTTGTGTCTCATAAGATACACATACCCATACCTAGACAGATCATCGGTAAAGATAATGAAGTAGACAAAATTGCCTCTAGCTGGTACATCAAATGGGCCACACACATCAGTATGTACTAGGGCAAGTGTTAGATATATGTGCCCTAGAAGCCAGAATTGGCTGACACTTATAATACACTTCTAGGGGCAAAATTATAATTTTGACTATAATTAATAAAATGGATTATTTTCTATCACATTGTGTATTTAGTGTCTGTGATACATCCTTTGAGTTAATGGTAATGATAATTCATATTTTCAAGAGTTGAAAATTTAAGACATGAATAATCATTATTAACTCATAAATAGCTCCCGACCATAGGATCATCACGAGGATGGTGATTGATCCGGAAGGTTGGTGTACGATCGCTTCTCTTTAGTAGATGAGTCTTGAGTCTACGGTGTGGAGACACCGGAGCAAAAGTACAGATACTCGTTAGAGAATGAGGGCACTGAGCGTGACCACCTCGAGTAGTCATTAGGAAGTCTACCTTCTCGTCAATGACTGACTCGATGCTGCAGTAGTGTGTCTGGTTCTTTGACCTGAGATGCATCGGCAGTTCACCTTGAGGGTGTTATAGTTTGACTACACCATTACTCGGTCTCCTAGCCATATGGAACCCTGAGGTGTATGTTGGCTATGACATGTTCATTGTAGGAACTGGATTGCATCAAGATGGGATCTATCTACCTCGGTGGTAGAGGAGCAGCCCTATGATAATCATGAGAATCAAGTCCTGAAGCCCATGGCCATGGCAGAGTGAAATAATAGAAAGAGTTTCTATTTAGGTTTTCACATTGGACTCGAATCGAATGATTATATCATATGACAGAGACTAGGGTTTGACGAGTTTACCTTAACCCTAATCTGATCGGGGCTCAAGATAGAAGAACTTAATCACACAGGTAGCTGCACCAAGAGGTTCGTATTCAGCTCTGATGGGTTGCCACCATATACTGCTAGGTGTCACTGGTGGATTTTGGGAGCAATTAGAATGATTTAGATGATCGATCATTCTAGCTGTTCGAATCAGAAGAGTTCTGATCCATCGAAAGGAGTTTCGATGATGTCGATGATAGAGATCATGACATATCCCATTACCATATAGAACTGAACCTAACTGGGTCACACAAACAAGGGTTTGAATCTGGTGATCATCAATTGAACTGATCTTGTTCAATTGATCTGAATGAGATTCAATTAGGTTCAAGAAAATCGTGCTAGCACTCGATTGAACCTAACGTTCTTCTTTTGCTATCACAAATAAGTTGTCCTGACTGAGCCAAAGGAGTTTGTGCTCAATCAGAGGCCTTCATATGGTCTAACTGGAGGTTGTCCAAGTTAGAGAAGGTTGTCTTATTTTATAAGACATGACCTGCCATTTTTGGTCACCTGCCATTTTTGGTCCTTTGACTTTGGTCAAAAGTTGACCTTTGACTGGTCAAATGTTGACCATAGACACTTTGACTTTTGTCCACGTGTCATGCACCTATTGAAAAACTGGTGGGGGCCTGTCCCCCTGCCAGAACCTGGCAAGGAGGAGGGCGCATGCCACCCTAGGCATGCGCCCAAGTTGGAGGCGCCTTGGAGTCCTTGTTGGACAAGGACTCCACCTCCCTTTTGGATTCCAATCAGAGTTCTACTAAGAATCCAGTTTGACTGGTCTTAGGCACCCTCTAAGGAGGAATCCAGGGGACTCTATTCCAACCAATCAGATTTAGATCTGATTTCACAAAGGGTTGTGATTGGTTGAGAGGAAGAGGAGTTGGATCATGCTTAGTCTATAAATAAGACCCTGCGCCCAACTCAGATTAAAAAAAAAATGCAATTAGAATAGAGATTTCCCATGCCCCAAGGCTGCCTCTCCCCTCTTCCTCCATGCCTAAACTTCTCCTCCTTCTCCTCTCCACGTCCAAAAGAGTTTTGGATTTAGGTTGGTGCATTCCAGATCAAAAGAAAGGCGATCAAAAGAAGAAGGCTGCACTGCTGCAAAGGACGACTGCTGATCTTCAAAAGGAGTTTTGAAGATCCTCCAGATCAGATCCAGATCTGATTTTTGGAGGCGTGATAGAGAAGAAGAGGATCTCCAGATCCAACCCGAGTGGATACCGATAGAGGCCAGGCGCTTGCGTGGCTAAGATCCAGAACCTTCCGCTGCAATCAGGATCATCTACAGGGTAATAGGATTACCCAAATCAGGTAAATTAAATTTGATTTAATTTATCTTATTTTATTTTATTTATTAAAATAATAAGAATCAGATCTGAAACATATCAAGATCTGATTGGGATCAAGAGAAAAATTTTTGAAATATATCTCTTGATCTGATCAGATCTGGAACGAACCTATGGATGCGGGAAATCTGAATGAGTTTCCCTCAAGGAGATCATTGTGGCCCTTTTATTCTGTCCTACAAAAGGACAGTTAGATTTTGCCCTGAAGAACAAATTACAGCAGTTGGGATATGCACTCGAAAGTCAAACGGACTCACATAGACCATTTTCATCTAATTTATTGATCCTATTTACACCTATATGACCTAGTCTTCAGCTGCAATGATTATCTGCTCGTTTAGACATTCCCTAAGGTCGTTTGGCATTCCACGTTTTGAACTCAGATAGATCTAACAATAGGTACATCAATATAGCTGATAAAAGATCTAATAAGGAAACCATTTGCAATTTTATTTCTTTCATAAAGATGTTACAATGGTCCTTAAAGAAGGTGATCAACATTACCTTCTTATGCTAAGCATGAAATAGAAATCAAATTCCTACTAGTTGCTGGCACAAATACCAGTCTTTCAAAACTAGGTATAAACAGATGGTAATCGAGAGGGTATGTTCCATGGCTTACAGCAACATCTTGCTCCATTACCAATGCATAGATCATATCTCCATCCCTCAGCCCCTGCTATCCCGCAAGACCTGCATGGAAAGTGCACAGATGCAGCACTAGAACCAGAGTCAAGCACCCAACTGAATGTAGAAGAAACCGTAAGGTTAGACTCAATAAGGAGCATACCTTCAGAAGGATCTTCCTTCTTGTTCATCAGGGTGGCCAGGTAAGTAGGGCAGTTCTGCTTCCAATGGCCGTTGCTGTTGCAATGGAAACACTTTCCTTTGACATCGGCCTTCTTCTTTGGCTCTGCCCTCTTCTTCTTTGATCCTTCCATCTTTTGCTTTTTCACAGACTTCTTTTTCTTTTCAGAAGACTTTCTTTTGGAAGAAGTTCATTCCACAGCAAGAACTGAGCTTTTAGAACCTTTCATAGAAAGCTCAGTGGTAACCAGCATATTCATTAATTCGGTCAAGGAATTCTGAAGTTTATGCATGTGGTAATTCATGATAAATTGCCCATATGCATCAATCAAGGATTGCAGAATAATATCGTTCTGCAAGTCCAAGTCCAACTTCACACCGAGCTTCTCAAGCTCTTCTATGTCCTTGATGTTAGATATATGTGCCCTAGAAGCCAGAATTGGCTGACACTTGTAATACACTTCTAAGGGCAAAATTATAATTTTGACTATAATTAATGAAATGGGTTATTTTCTATCACACATGTGTATTTAGTGTCTGTGATACATTCTTTGAGTTAATGGTAATGATAATTCATATTTTCAAGAGTTGAAAATTTAAGACATGAATAATCATTATTAACTCATAAAAGCTCCGACCATAGGATCATCACGAGGATGGATGAATTGATCCGGAAGGTTGGTGTACGATCGCTTCTCTTTAGTAGATGATCTTGAGTCTATGATGGAGACAGCCGGAGCGAGAGTAACAAGGTACTCGTTAGAGAACGAGGGCACTGAGCGTGACCACCTCGAGTAGTCATTAAGGAGTCTACCTTCTCGTCAATGACTGACTCGATGCTGCAGTAGTGTGTCTGGTTCTTTGACCTGAGATGCATCGGCAGTTCACCTTGAGGGGTTATAGTTTGACTACACCATTCGGTCTCCTAGCCATCAGGAACCCTGAGGTGTATGTTGGCTATACATGTTCATTGTGAACTGGATTGCATCAGAATGGGATCTATCTACCTCGTGGTAGAGGAGAGCCCTAGATATCATGAGAATCAAGTCCAGATCCATGGCCATGGAGAGTGAAATAATAGAAAGAGTTTCTATTTAGATTTTCACATTGGACTCGAATCGAATGATTACATCATATGACAGAGACTAGGGTTTGACGAGTTCACCTTAACCCTAATCTGATCGGGGCTCAAGATAGAAGAACTTAATCACACAGGTAGCTGCACCAAGAGGTTCGCATTCAGCTCTGATGGGTTGCCACCATATACTGCTAGGTGTCACTGGTGGATTTTGGGAGCAATTAGAATGATTTAGATGATCGATCATTCTAGCTGTTCGAATCAGAAGAGTTCTGATCCATCGAAAGGAGTTTCGATGTGTCTATGATAGAGATCATGACATATCCCATTACCATATAGAACTGAACCTAACTAGGTCACACAAACAAGGGTTTGAATCTGGTGATCATCAATTGAACTAATCTAGTTCAATTGATCTGAATGAGATTCAATTAGGTTCAAGGAAATCGTGCTAGCACTCGATTGAACCTAACGTTCTTCTTTTACTATCACAAATAAGTTGTCCTGACTGAGCCAAAGGAGTTTGTGCTCAATCAGAGGTCTTCATATGGTCTGACTGGAGGTTGTCCAAGTCAGAATAGGTTGTCTTATTTGTAAGACATTACCTGCCATTTTTGGTCACCTGCCATTTCTTGTTCTTTGACTTTGGTCAAAAGTCTGACCTTTGACTGTCAAACGTTGACCATTCACCCTTTGACTTTTGACCACATGTCATGCACCTATTGAGAGCTGGGGGGCTGTCCCCTGCCAAACCTGGCAAAGGGAGGCGCACGCCAAGGTGCGTGAGCCCAAGTGGAGGCGCCTGGAGTCCTTGTTGGACAAGGACTCCACCTCCCTTTTGGATTCCAATCAGAGTTCTACTAAGAATCCAGTTTGACTGGTCTTAGGACCCTCTAAGGAGGAATCCAGGGGTCTCTATTCCAACCAATCAAATTTAGATCTGATTTCACAAAGGGTTGTGATTGGTTGAGAGGAAGAGGAGTTGGATCACAAGAGGTCTATAAATAAGACCCTGCGCCCAACCCTAACAAGTCTTATTGAATAGAGATTTCCAGCCCCAAGGCTGCCTCTCCCCTCCTTCTCCATCCATAGTCTCTTCTCCCCTTCTCTCCCACGTCCAAAAGGTTTTGGATTTAGGTTGGTGCGATTCAAGATCAAGGAAAGGCGATCAAAAGCAAGAAGGCTGCCGCTGCAAAAGGACGACTGCGATCTTCAAAGAGTTTTGAAGATCCTCCAGATCAGATCCAGATCTGATTTTTGGAGGGTGATAGAGAAGAAGAGATCTCCAGATCCAACCCGAGTGGATACCGTAGAGGCCAGGCGCTTGCGTGGCTAAGATCCAGAACCTTCCGCTGCAATCAGGATCATCTACACAGGGTAATAGATTACCCAAATCAGGTAAATTAATTGATTTAATTTATCTTATTTTATTTTATTTATTAAAATAATAAGAATCAGATCTGAAATATATCAAACTGAATTAAGGTCAAGAAAAAATTTTTTGAAAATATATTTCTTGATCTAATCAGATCTGGACGAACCTGGACCGGGAAATCAGGATTTCCCTTCAACTGGTACAAAGACCATGGTTCTAATGTTTAGATCTGTTTAATTATTTTTAATTAGAAAAAAAATATTTCAGCATGTCACAAGAGATTGATCAGAATCTAAAATCAGAAAAATTAAAATTAAAGATTTGGATCTAAGAACAATGAAGATATGCATGACTAGTTCTAGAATAGACATAGTTCTATAGAATAGTTTTGCATGTCTTTGATTTAATCTGATTAAATCATATTTTAGATCTTCTTTATTCTAACCTTTTTCTGATATTTAAAAGGTTATAAATAATATCTGATAAACAGCAATAAAAATTATTTATTTTAAATATCATATGAGATATGATAGATGCATGACTAGACTATTATAGAATCTTCTACATAATTGTCTAGATTAGAATTTATTTTGATTAGATCAAATTTAAAATCTAATTTTTTAGAATTATTATGTGATAAATTTAGATTCTGAAAACCATGCATGAATTGATACATGAAGATGTATGCAAAATAATGCCATGATTAGATCTACTTTATATTGAGGTTATGATATAGATCTATATTGTTTTGGTAGTTGTGATTACCTGATTAAGGCGTTCTCTTGGCCGTCGGTCATAAGAACGAAAGAAGGGTTTGAAGGCCCTCTCTCCATTCGATGGGTGTTCATTATGACGTGTAGGGGTGCTGCGTGTTCGTCGTTAATTGAAACCAAACTTTACTTTTCTGCAAAACCCTAGATCCTGAAACCTAGGATTTATTGGCAGACATATTTTGTTTTTATAACCCAACTTAATTAAAATTAAAGTTTATGGAATATTAATTAGCGTTTAAAATTGAGAATTTTCAAGATCTAAGAAATATTCATAATACTGGGTTTGGGCTTGGATAGCTCAATTAGGTTCTAAGACAGGGTTGAATCAACCGAATCAAGAGTTGGGTTAGATGGGATCAACAATGCTTAAATTGACCAGCCTAATAGGATTAAGTCTGGGTCAAGATCGGTCACGATCAAAGCAAGACCTAATTAGGCTTAGAGGTTAGAGTCTGGATTATAGGCTAACCCCAATTGTTCTGACTCAACAATTTGGGTGTCTAAGGTAGTTTGGCACAGCGACCGACTGGTTTTTAATTGGAAGCTACTCGACTGAATGCGTTCTGGGTGCGAGTTAACGGGCATAGTCCTTCGCACCGGTATCACTACCTGGCCATATCTGTTGAACATAGTTCTGATCTGAGGTGGTTCAATAATCCGAGCTGACCATGCCACTAGGTTAGTCATTTGTTTATGACTAAGCCAAGTCTAGTTTAATGAGACCTGAATCATTCTCCCTAAGAAAAGATTAAGTTTCGAGGGTCTTCCACCATTGTAGATGTGGGGCACCTTCCCGGGGTTGATTGTTCTCGCACTGGCTGATACAGTGGCTCAGTTGGCACCGGGAAGACGCAACGATGTCTAATTAGGCATTGGATGCTATGGCTGGAGGAATAAGTTGGGGCTCAATATTCCGGATACGGTGAGAGACCCCAATTAGGAACCCCAGTCTATGCAAATGGTGGGTCTGACTTAACTAAGGAGTGGATCAATATTTCGAAATACAGGTGAGATTCCATGAATTAGAGAAACCAAGTTTGGTGCACCAAATGATTAAGATGAAATCATTGAACAAAAAGTTGTTCACTCAATGTGGCTAATCCATCACCAATAACTGTTAGGTGAGGTGATGGAGTCAGTTGGTGAGACCGCATCACCCACTAGAAAATCATTCAATCGCGGAGACTTTTCGCATCTCTACAGAGGGAGTGTAGGGATCGAAGAATATAAGTGGGAGCGTTAATTGTTTAATAAAAAAAATAAAATTCCTAAAACAGGAAATTGTCAAGTCAAAATTACAGTATCTAACTAGAATCTTTGACTCTCTAAAACAGGAAATATCTGCGCCAACCCACATAGCAAACGTATCACTAAGAACAGATAGACGAACTGTACCGCCAAATTATAAAGATTGGCTCAGGACTACAAAATTGTTTTGGGTTCAGAGAAGTTAACACATGTTTTGGACCAAGGACCCTCCGCACCTTACAGCCTCGTCCATCCGACTGAACAGAGAGGCGTCTCTGGAAAATGGATTGACGAAGACAATAAGGCCAAAGATACTACATGTTGGGCTGATGTCTGATGAGCCCGCCCAACATGAAGATATCGGACTGCTCGCTACAAATGTTGGCTCAACCTTGGCAGGAGAATGTTTGTGAACTAGAGTCACTGCAGCCAAATAATCAAGTCACGAAATGACTTTTTTAAAGGCTAGAAATGCGTGATGGGCAGTGCAGTCCAAGATCACTGTCTACAATGATCAAGACATGGAAGAGCTTGAGAAGATCGGTGTGAAGTTTGGACCTTGGACTTGCCAAGAATGATATTATCTGCAATCCTTGAGCTGATGCCATATGGCAATTCATCAAATGAATTACCACATGCATAAAACTTCAGAATTCCTTGGCCGAGTTGCTGAAATATGCTGGTTACTGCTGGAGCATTTCTATGAAAGGTTCTAAAGGTCAGTTCTTGCTATGGAAACGGACTTACTTCCAAAAGAAAGTCTTATGAAAGAAAAAGAAGTCTGGTGAAAAAGCAAAAAGGTAGAGGATCAAAAGAAGAAGAAGGCAGACCCGAAGAAGAGGTCGATGCACAAGGGAAAGTATTTCCATTGCAAACAGCGACGGCCATTGGAAGGCGGAAACTGCCCTACTTACTGGCCACCCTAAAGAACAAGAAAAGGAAAGGTCCTTCTGGAGGTTGCTACGTTATTGAAGTCTAACCTTACGGGTTCTTCTGCATCAGTTAGGTGCTTGACTCTGGTTCTAGTGCTCAATCTGTGCATTCTTATGCAGGGTCTTGAGGATAGGCAGGAGGCTTGAGGGATGGAGACAATGATCCTACACATCGATAATGAGCAAGAGTTGCTGCAGTAGCCGTGGGAACATACCCTCTGCGATTACCATCTGGTTTAGACTTAGTTTTAAAAGACTGTTATTTGTGCCTGCAGGCTAGCAGGAAATTTGATTTCTGTTTCATGCTTAGCACAAGAAAGGTTATATGTGAAATCACCTCCTTTTAGGACCATGAACATTTTTATAAAGAAATAAAATTGCAAATGGTTTCATTGTTATGTACTTTATCAGTTGCATATTGAAGTACCCTGTTTTAACTATCGAGCTAAACGTGAAAATGCCAAACGACCTAGGGATAGTCCAAACGACAGATTATCTATGGCACCTGAGATTAGGTCATATAGCAGAAGGATAGGATTAAAAATTGGAGAAAAATGGGCTATTAGTCCAATTGACTTTTGAGTTCGTATCCAACTTGTGAATCTGTCTTCAAGGGCAAAATGAACTAAAACTCCTTTTGTTGACATGGGGAGAGGGCCACAATCCTCCTTGCCCTAGTACATACTGATTGTGCGCCCATTCGATGTGCCGGCTAGAGGCAATTTTGTCTACTCATTAACCTTTACCGATGATACTGTCTAAGTCATGGGTATGTGTATCTTATGAGACATAAGTCTGAAGCTTTGAAAAGTTCAAAGAATTCAGACCATGAAGTAAGAAAAAAAACGTGGAAAACCCTTAGGTTCTTCGATCAGATCGAGAGGTGATAACTTAGGGCCGGAATTTCCCTAAGACTATCTTAAAAGGATGGCATAGTAATCTTAATGGACTCCACCAGGAGCCACTCAACTCAAACGGGATTTCAGAACGGAGAAATCGCACCTCTATTGGATATGGTTTCGATCCATGATGAGCTTCACAGACCTCCCCAGATTTTCTTTTGGGGACATTCATTATTACTTCCAATCGTTTACTGATAAGGTTTTCCTCTAAAACCGTTCCTACCACACCGTATGAGATATGGCAACGATAAGAAACCAAGTTTGATTTCACCATCTCAGAATTTGGGGATGTCCGGCTTATGTCAAAAAGACAACAAGTGGACCAAGTTAGAGTTTTAGGTCCTTTAACAGCTCGATTCATAGGATATCCTAAAAGAGTCATTAGGATACTATTTCTACATTCCAGAAGACCACAATGTGATTGTGAGTCGACATGCTATACATTTCTGAAAAAAATAGTTTATTAAAGATTTTAGTGGCGTTGAAAGCAGATTAAAGCTTGATGAGAAAGTCTCACAGCAAGAAACGAGCTAAGCACCAATGACCAATCAAGGTTGAAATAAGAACAAACTACCCTCCTCTACTCGTAGATAGGAAAGAGTTTCCCCGTCCCTGAAAGATACTAGGGTATTATTTCAGAGGATATAGAGGAAATGTTCCTCATAGGTAATGGTGCTATGGTGATGATCCCAAACCTACACGAGCGATATTCAGATATCGACTCCGAGAAATGGCTGAGGTCATGAGGTAAAGATTTGACTCGATGCACTCAACAAAGTTGGACCTTGGTAGATTCCACCAGAAGGGTATAGTACCTATTGGGTGTAAATGGATCTTCAAGAGAAAGATTGGTGCAGATGGGAAATGTGGAGACATTCAAGGCTAAGACTGGTGGCAAAAAGGTTAATAGGTCAACGCGAAGGCATTGACTATCAGGATACCTTTTCCCCCGGTAGCATGCTAAATCCTCCGCACGATTGCTGCTTTGCAGCCTTTTCGATTATGAAATATGGCAAATGGACGTGAAAACGGCATTTTCCTAAATGGATATCTTGAGGAAGATATTTATATGGACAGCGCGCTAGGTTTCACACCAGTGATACTGATCACAAAGGTGCAAAGCTGCAAAGGTCATAATATGGACTTAAGCAAGCATCTCCGGAGCTGGAAGCACTCGTTTCAAATGATGTGAATCAAAAAGTTTGTTTCATCAAAAACGAAGAGAACCATGTATTTTCAAAAGGGTAGTGGGAGCGCTGTTCGTCTTCCTCGTATTATACGTGATGACATCCTCCTTATTGGGAAATGAATAATTCCCATGTTGACATCAGTCAAAGATGTGGTTGTCTAAGGAATTCTCCATGAAAGACCTAGGTGAGCATCCTTTTATTCTAGGAATTAAGTCTACTAACCGAG
>QRFJ01004058.1:38395-117761 GCA_006176705.1 Cocos nucifera | reverse complement strand
AACCCCACCAGAGAGAGATTAGCGAAGATGTCCGAATGGAGTTTGACTGACGAAGAAGTCTAGAAGAAGTTTGACTAATGGAGAAGTCTGGCTGGAGGAGAAGTCTAGCTAGAGGAGTTCGACTGACGGAAAAGCTAGGAAGAAGTTTGACTGGTGGAGAAGTCCGAAAGGAGCTCGATTGGTGTAGAAGTCTGGTTGGAGGAGAAGTCCAGCTGGAGGAGTTCGACTGATGGAGAAGTTCAGAAGAAGTTTGACTAATGAAAAGGTACAATTGAAAAAATGAGATCTGCATTCATAACTATTTTAGTTCTTCCTTGGCTATTAAAAGGCTTCTTCCTCCTCCAAAATTCATTCTGTCTGAGTCTTCTTCCTTCCTTCCCAAGTCCTCGCCTTTCTTCTGCTCGAGAGTCCTAATTTCTTCTCGTGCCCTCTCTACTCCTAGGCACTCTTCTACTTGATTTTCATCATGATTATCATCTTCTTGCCTTTCTTGGTTGACTTAGGTCTGCTTCCCAATCCTTCTTTTTGAGCATTCATGTTTCTTAGATTTCTTGCCTTTTCAATTTTTGCAAGGGAGTCTCTGTATTTTATTTTTCTTGATTTTTGAATATTTTTTTGGGGTTTATTTTGGTCCGTATGTCTTCCAAAATGTTTTAATTTGTCGATTCATGCAGCTCGTCCAGGCCAACCTTCCTAGACCCCGCTCCTCTAGCTGAGATTAATCCTAGAAGTATGTCCCATCAATATTTTATCCTGAATACCATTTCTTCTGTCTTTACTCCGAACGAGCTCTCCCTAATTAGGATACAGTACGGCATCCCACCAGAGTACGACCTTGAACTTCCTAGGTCCGGCGACTATGCTAGTTCTCCTCCAGTCGGTTGATTTTGTTTGTACCTAGAAGCCTTGCGCGCTAGGCTTCGACTTTCACTTCCTCCTTTCTTCATCGTTCTTTTTCATTTTTTGAACATTTCTCTAGCTTCCGTCATACCGAACTTCTTTCAGTTCATAATTGGCTTTCTTTCTCTTTATCATCTGACCGAAGTCCGGCCAACCATCTCACTCTTTTAAAATTTTTATAACTCAAATACTATCCTTCCGCAAAGAATTGGTGGTACTTCTTCCCCTAGTTTGTTAAGAAGGGGTTATTGAAATGTGCTCTTTCTTTCATTCATAACTGGAAGAAGAAATTCTTCTTCGTCCGATGTCCAACCTTAATGCTTGACCTTCCTCCCTAGGGCTTCCTTAGGGAGTCAGTCGGTCGAGCCCCTAGTTTAGATGGAGCCAAGCTTGAGTCTTTTAACAAGCTCAAGGCATACTGAGCTCCTCTCCTTCTCGACCTTCTGAAGGAGCAGATTTTATTCAATCTTAGCCTGAGTCCTCTTAACCCCATCGGTATTAAATATGTTTAGATGCATGTATATAAATATACATATGAAGTCTCATGAAGTTTTATATGTATCTTGGCAGACTATAGTTTTTTTTTTTTATTATAGAGATGGATACTGATGCTGTGGAGAGGCTCACCAAGGGCCTTTATGCCCAAAAGAAGAGGAAGGGGGCTGCCCCAGGTGGGAGTTTGAAAAGAGCAAAGGTCGGCGGCATGAGTTCTAAGGTTTCGAACATCCCCACGATTGCTCTCAAAGTCACTCCGAGCGTCCAGATCCTTTCGATCATCGAGGGCAGCATCGGAGGTGCAGGCTCTTAGCCTCCTACATCCTCGAGCCTCCCTATAGGAGGATCGATGTCGGAGCCCTCCACTGAGAGGGAAAGAGGGGATGGAGAAAACAAGAAGAAGAAGAAGGCCACTGTCATGAAGGTGGTCCGAAAGGCTCATCTAGGTGGATCAAGCAACAACGATGGTGATGATCTGGGGGCAAACCCCTTCGACATCCTGGACATCATCCAAGATCTGACCGACAAGTTCACCCTACCTGAAGCAGTGGATCGCCAAGTCGACCTCGACCGTACGTAGTTCATCTGGAAACTTCTTGGAACTTTTCTTAAGATAATCATCTTGCCGTACTTCTTTTTTATTTTTTCTCCTTCTTTCCTTTATCTTACTGTGACTTGTCCATGGCAGTCGGGCCACCACATACTAGCCCACCTCAAAAGGATAAATCGCTAGGAGGCGAAAGCACTGAAGGTCCAGGGGGACCTTTAAGCTGAGATCGATTACCTTTAGGGGAAGGTCGTCGAGGCTGAGTGGCTCACGAAGGAGAAGGTGATGAAAAATGAGAGTCTCTGGAGAGCGCTTTGAAAGAAGGAGCTCATCTCGATCGGGCTCAAGGTCACACCGACCCTGGAGGAGAAAATGGAGGCCGAGATCAAGGTCGTCGAGCTAGAAGTCAGATGTCGAAGTCTATTTTGGAGATGGCAGCTCAAGCCATGGAGAAGTTCAAGACCTCCTCCAAAATGAAGGACTTAAATATTGCATTCGACTGGAAGGCATTCATAAAGGGTTTCGAACTATGTGAAGGCAGGGTGGCCCAGAGGTTTCCTGAGTTTGATCTTTGCTTCTTGCAAGAGGAGCCCGACAAAAAAGCGGGGACGTCCGGTGCTGCAGTTGACCTCTCCCCCATCGAAGTGGTCTTTAAATCCTTCGAGCCTACTATCGAGGTACCCGAGCCCATGCAAGAGCTCGAGGTTGTCTCCGAAGCACCGATCGAACCCATTCCCTAGGCTGTGGCTACCCCTGGAGCGCCGAGCTCCTCTGCTACTTCTCCTTTGGAGGTCGAGGGTCTTTAGTGGTTGTATTTCCTTTTTTGCTTTATCCTGTACTCAAAAATATTTTAATCAATGAAAGTAGAACTTTTAATCAATAGCTTAGAGTGATTTTCATGTGCTGGATGTAGTCCCCCATTGATGCCGAGCTGCTATCTTAGGGAATTCTTTTAAAATTGATTGTTAGAAATTTGAAGAAGAAAGTTCACTACTTGAGAAAGAAATTAGAAAAGGTTGAAGATGAACTTCAAAAATCTAGAAAGATCACGTTGGAGGTGATAATTGAGGTTACCCACCTTCGTAAGGTGCATATGAAAGATTCCATGACCTTCGCGATCAGGAAGGGCAGCTTTGAGAGGGAGTTAGTAGAGCTCAAGGAAAATGCCACTGATAAGTCTTGGGCATTGACAACGAAGGTCAGCTCCCTCAAAGTCAAATTTTAGGCAGCGAAGGAGAAAATTCAGCTATTTAAGAGGAGTTCGTCGTGGTCTTCTGATAAGGTACGATATGAGTGGGATTGATTGAAGAAGTTCTCTATGCTTCAGAAGCAGTTCATGACATCGAGCTCAGTTATGATACCTATCGACTGGGTTGGAGCGAGAGGATATCCAAGCTTGAGCAAAAGCTTCATGCTGCTAACAATGAGGTGACCCGACTCCAAAAACAACTTGATGACAGTCATCAATCTGGTATGAGCTGGGGATCAAAGCAGGTTGCCTCCTTGATGAGGACTCTGGGCGAGCTTTTGGAAGTAGTTGGGAGGGAGAAGGTCGAGGTTCAATGGCTGAAGATCCAGCTGTCGTGCGAGTAGTAAGTCATTAAGGATGCTGATGCTAAGTCCGAAGTCCTAAGGAAGCAGTGACAAGAGCTTGAAGAAAAATTTGGACACATTAATAGAATGTATATATATGGCTTATACCAAAAGAGAGAGCTCGAGGAGGAGATCCTTAGATTAAAGCAAGCCCTGGTGATGGCTAGGACCGACGGCTCAAAATCTGAGAAGTTCGATCCATCCTAGGACTTCAGTCTTTTTTTCTTTTTCTTCTTTTTCATGTAATTGGTCTTGCCGACTTTTATCTTGCTAGTAATGAACTTGTATTCTTGCATGATCGATCTTGCTGATCTTTATCTTGCTTGTAACGAACCTAATATTTGCAATAAAATGGTATCCTTTTTGCTATTATCTTATATGGATTTGATGCTGGTTAATGGCTCTGCTTTTTTCACCTCATTTTTCTTTGCTTTGCCTTCTAATGAGATGCTTGTTATAGATGCCAAACTGGGGTCCCTTCCATGAACTTGGGTGGGGCTCCCCCATTCGTATTTGTCGTAGTCGCAAGGGGGATATGTATAAGGATCGTCGGTATGGCTTTTTTCTTTCCTTCATTTTAGATTAATGAGGCCTTAGCCTCCTTCATCTTAGGATGAGGTTCTCTTCTATTCCTTGCATGATCGTAAGGGTATGTTAGGACTATTGATGGGGTCTCTCCCATCATCTTGCCTTGGGTTAACGAGGCCTTCTGCTTTGCTCACATTAGGATGAGATTCTTCTTCTATTCCTAACATGGCTGTAGGGATGCATTAGGACTGCTAGAGGGGCCTCTCCTCTCATCTCATCTAAGATTAACGAGGTCTTCACTTTGCTTATGTTAGGACGAGATTCTCCATATGTTCCTAACAGGACTATGGGGGCACATTAGGACCACTAAAAGGACCTCTCTCCTCATCTCGTCTTAGATTAATAAGGCCTTCAGCTTTGCTCACGTTAGGATGAGGTTCTCCTCCTATTCCTAACATGGCTGTAGGGGTATATTAGGGCCATTGAAAGAGCCTCTGCCCTCATCTCTATTAGATATATGTGCCCTAGAAGCCAGAATTGGCTGACACTAGTAATACACTTCTAGGGGCAAAATTATAATTTTGACTAAAATAAAAAAAATGGATTATTTTCAATCACATATGTATATTTAGTGTCTGTGATACATCCTTTGAGTTAATGGTAATGATAATTCATATTTTCAAGAGTTGAAAATTTAATACATGAATAATCATTATTAACTCATAAAATGCTCCCGACCATAGGATCATCACGAGGATGGTGATTGATCCGGAAGGTTGGTGTACAATCGCTTCTCTTTAGTAGATGAGTCTTGAGTCTACGGTGTGGAGACACCAGAGCGAGAGTACAGGTACTCGTTAGAGAATGAGGGCACTGAAGCGTGACCACCTCGAGTAGTCATTAGGAAGTCTACCTTCTCGTCAATGACTGACTCGATGCTGCAGTGGTGTGTCTGGTTCTTTGACCTGAGGTGCATCGGCAGTTCACCTTGAGGGTGTTATAGTTTGACTACACCATAACTCGATCTCCTAGCCATACGGAACCCTGAGGTGTATGTTGGCTATAGCATGTTCATTGTAGGAACTGGATTGCATCAAGATGGAATCTATCTACCTCGGTGGTAGAGGAGCAGCCCTATGATGATCATGAGAATCAAGTCCAGAAGCCCATGGCCATGGCAGAGTGAAATAATAGAAAGAGTTTCTATTTAGGTTTTCACATCGGACTTGAATCGAATGATTACATCATATGACAGACACTAGGGTTTGACGAGTTCACCTTAACCCTAATCTGATCGGGGCTCAAGATAGAAGAACTTAATCACACAGGTAGCTGCACCAAGAGGTTCGCATTCAGCTCTGATGGGTTGCCACCATATACTGCTAGGTGTCACTGGTGGATTTTGGGAGCAATTAGAATGATTTAGATGATCGATCATTCTAGCTGTTCGAATCAGAAGAGTTCTGATCCATCGAAAGGAGTTTCGATGATGTCGATGATAGAGATCATGACATATCCCATTACCATACAGAACTGAACCTAACTGGGTCACACAAACAAGGGTTTGAATCTGGTGATCATCAATTGAACTGATCCAGTTCAATTGATCTGAATGAGATTCAATTAGGTTCAAGAAAATCGTGCTAGCACTCGATTGAACCTAACGTTCTTCTTTTACTATCATAAATAGTTGTCCTGACTGAGCCAAAGGAGTTTGTGCTCGATCAGAGGCCTTCACTTGGTCTGACTGGAGCCTGTCCAGGTCAGAAAAGGGTTGTCTTATTTTGTAAGACAATACCTACCATTTTTGGTCACCTGCCATTTCTCGTCCTTTGACTTTGGTCAAAAGTTGACCTTTGACTGGTCAAATGTTGACCATTGACACTTTGACTTCTATCCACGTGTCATGCACCTATTGGAGAGCTGGTGGGGGCTTGTCCCCCTGCCAGAACCTGGCAAGGAGGAGGGTGCATGCCACCCTTGGCGTGTGCCCAAGCTGGAGGCGCCCAGGAGTCCCTGTTGGATAGGGACTCCATCTCCTTTTTGGATTTCGATTAGACTTCTCCTAAGAACCAAGTTTGATTGGTCTTAGGCACCATCTAAGGAGGAATCCAAGAGACTCTTTTCCCACCAATCAGATTTAGATCTGATCTCGCTAAGGGTTGTGATTGGTTGGGAAGAAGAGGAGTTGGATCATGCATAGTCTATAAATAAGACCCTGGGCCCAACCCAAAGAGCATATGGAAAATTCCCATGCCCCAAGGCTATTTGTCTCTTCCTCCTCCATGCCAAGTCCATCTTCTCCCTCTCCTCTCCACACCCAAAGTGGTTTGGGATCTTGGTTGGTGCAATCCAAATGGGAGAAAGTCAATAGAAAGCTAGAAGACTGCACTACTGCAAAGGACAACTGCTGATCTTCGAAAGGTGTTTTAAAGATCCTCCAAATCAGATTCAGATCTGATTTTTGGAGATGTGTTAGAGAAGAAGAGGATCTCGAGATCCAACCCGAGTGGATACTGATAGAGGCCAGGCACTTGCATGGCTAGATACAGAACCTTCCACTGCTTACAGGATCATCAATGGATAATAGGATTATCCTACGTTAAGATAAATTAAATTTGATTTAATTTATCTAAATTTAATTTAATTATTAAAATAATAAAGATTAGATCTAAAGCATCTCAAATCTAATCTAGATAAAAGAAAAGAATTTTTGAAATATATCTCTTGATCAGATCAGATCTGAATGAACCTGGTCCAAAAAATCAGGATTTTCCTTCAATCTCAACTTAGATTATCGAGGCCTTCGACTTTGCTCATGTTAGGATAAAGTGCTCCTTCCATTTCTAATGTGACTATAGGGGTACATTAAGGCCATTGGAAGGGTCTCTTTCCTCATCTCATCTTAAATTAACGAGGCCTTTGGCTTTGCTCATGTTAAGACGAGGTTCTCTTCCTATTCCTAACATAGCTGTCGGGGCACATTAAGACAATTGGAAAGATCTCTTTCCTCATCTTGTCTTAGATTAACGAGGCCTTCAGCTTTGCTCACGTTAGAATGAGATTCTTCTATTCCTAACGTGGCTATGGGGGCACATTAGGACCACTGGAAGGGCCTCTCTCCTCATCTCGTCTTAGATTAATGAGATCTTCGACTTTGCTCACGTTAGGATGAAGTTTTCCTCTTATTTCTAATGTGGCTATATGGGCACATTAGGGCTGTTAGAAGGGCCTCTTTTCTCATCTCATCTTAGATAAATGAGGCCTTCAACTTTGCTCATGTTAGGATGAGGTTCATCTCCTATTCCTAATGTGGCTATCTTTATTGCATGGTTAAGTTTGGGAAGTCATTTTTTATTATTATAGATTTACAATATGAATCAAGGAGTTAAAGTAGAGAAATTTTATTATGATCAGGTCATTGATAATACATCCATAGGTTTTTTGAGTTCCATGGTTGGGTTATATCGATTCCCTCGAGCTCCTTCAGATAATACATCCCGGGTCAAACCACTTTCTTGACCTCATAGGGTCCTTCCCAATTTACGGTGAGCTTTTCCTAGTTTTGAGGCTGAGAAATGGCTGCTCGCTAAAGCACTAAGTCTCCTACTTTGAATACTTTATCTTTGACTTTGGAGTTGTAGTATCGGACCATCCTTCTCCTATATGCAGCCATTTGGACTTGGGCCTCTCATTTTTTCTTCAGTAGGTTGAGGTTAGCTCTGAGGTTTTATGAATTGCGTTGCTCATTGAAGGCCATGACTCGTGCCAACAAAAGTTTAAATTTGGTTGGGATAACCGCCTCCATTTCGAAGGCCAAGGCGAATAATATTTTCCTAGTTTACAGTCTTTGAGTAGTTTGGTACGCCCAGAGCACATGGTAGAGTTCGTCCACCCATGTCTCCTTTGCTCTTTCAAGCTTTGCCTTAATACCCTGCAATAAGGTCCTATTGGCCACCTCTGCTTCACCATTTGCTTGCGGATGGGCCATCGATGTGAAATTATAGGAGATGTTCAAGTCCTCGTAGAACTTAGCAAACTTTATCTTGGCAAACTGTCACCCATTATTTGTTATGAGGGTTCGGGGCAGGCCGAACCTATAAATATTGACTTTCAGACAAAGTCTTGTACTTTGATTTCAATAATTATTGCTAGGGGTTTGACCTCGACCCATTTGGTGAAGTAGTCAACTGCCACTAAAAGAAACTTTCGTTGTTTGGATGCCGTCAGGAAGAGGCCAAGTATATCCATCCCCCATTGTGCAAATGGCCAAGGGGCACTCAAGGGTGTAAGCTCGGAGGCTAGTTGCCTTTGTATATTTGCGTTTCTCTAGCAGCGATCACACCTTTTAATATATTCGACACAACCATGATGCATAGTTGGCCAACAATACCTTTGCTGAAGTAGCTTGTGAGATAGGGATCTAGCACCCAGATGGCTTCCACAGATTCTTTCATGCACTTTCTACAGTACAAAGTCGGTTTTAGAAGGTTGAAGATATTTTAAAAGTGGCAAGAAGTATGATTTCTTGTATAGCTTACCCTCATATAGAACATATCGGGAGGCTTAGTTTCTCAGCTTTCGAGCTTCTTTCGGATCATAGGGGAGTGCCCCATCTTTGAGATAAGTGACCAATGAGTCGATCCAGTAGGGCTCATGGTTGATCTGCATTGTAGACTGCGGTCCCTCCATACTCAAGAATTTCAACACTTCAAAGTATACTTCTTTGGAAAGTTCGTTGGAGTTAAGTGTGGCCAACTTGGATAGGAGGTCAGCTCTAGTATTCTCTACCTTTAAAATTTGTTGAATACCAAAGCCATTGAAGGCTGAGGTCAGGCTCTTCACTTTCTTAAAGTATTTTATCATACTTTCCTCCCATTCTTCATAACTACCATTGACTTGTCCCACTACCAACTATGAGTCACTATAAGCCTAGAGCTGGTCTGCCTCTAGTTCTTTTGCTATCTTTAGTCCTACTGTCAGAGCTTCATATTCTACCCCATTATTTGTTGCAGAAAATTCAAAGCATATTGCATATTTAGTGATGACCCCTTCGGGATTGACCAGGATCAGTCCAGCACCTATATCAGAAGCATTGGAAGAGCCATCTACATACAAGGCTCAAAAACCTTCGAAAAGGTCCATTCTTTATTCAGGGGAGCTCAAATGCAACCACAGAATGCTGGTCTCATTCTGCTTAGGTTTGGCATCATCCAGGATCATACATTCAACTATAAAATTAGCCAGTATCTAAGCTTTGATTGACGATCAAGGTTGATATTTGATGTCGAACTCTATCAGCTCAATAGCCTACTTCGCTATTCTTCCAGAGGCATCTAGTCGATGAAGAACTGTCTTGATTGGTTGATCAGTGAGTAGTATTATGGTATGCCCCTAGAAGTAGGACCGAAGTCTTCTGGTTGCCATCAGAATAGTGTAAGTTAATTTTTTCAATTTAGTGTACCTAGTCTCCACATCTCTCAAGACTCGACTCATATAGTAGATCGGTCATTGCACTTTTGCCTCTTCCTTGATTAGGACCACTACTAGGGCTATAGGAGAGACTGCCATGTACAAGAATAATTCTTCTCCAAGCTTGGACTTTGCCAACAATAGGGGCAAACCGAGGTAGCTCTTGAGTTCATTGAATGCCTGTTGGCACTCTACCGTCTAGCAGAAGTTCTTTGGTTGCTTGAGGATCTTGAAGAAGGGCATACACCACTCGACCAACTTTGAGATAAAGTGGTTTAAGGATGCCATCTTTTCGATCAGGTCCTAGACTTTCTTTATTGATTTTGGAGTGGTCATCTCTTGGATGGCCTAGATCTTCTCTAGATTAGCTTCAATTCCCCCACCTTGAGACTATGAACCCCAAGAATTTTTCTGAGGTCAGTCCGAATGCACATTTAGTTGGGTTCAGCTTCATCTTGTATCTTCAAAGGGCGTTGAAGGTCTCTTCGAGGTTGACATTATGATTGGATGAGGTCTGGCTCTTGACAAGCATATCATCCATGTAGACTTTCATGTTATGGCCGATCTACTACTTAAAGATCTTATTGACTAGGCGTTGATAGGTTGCGCCTATATTTTTAAGCCTAAAGGGCATGACCCTATAACAATAAATACCACAAATAGTAATAAAAGTAGTTTTCTCCTCATCCTCTAGTGCCATCCAGATTTGATTGTAGTCGGAGAAGGCATCCATGATGATGAGGAGCTCATGGCCCAAGGTTGCATCCACCAGTTGATCAATTCTAGGCAGGGGGTAGCTATCCTTTGGGCAGGCCTTGTTCAACTTCTTGAAGTCGATACACATTCTCCACCTACCGCTGGCCTTCTTAACTAGGATGACATTGGAGACCCAACTTGGGTAGTGTACTTCTTGGATGAATCCAACTTTGAGAAGCTTATCCACTTCCTCTGATATTGCCTTCTGTCTTTTTGGTGCATGGCCCCAAATTTTTTCTTTTACTAACTTGTACTTAGGATCGACAGCCAATCGTTGTTTCATGATTTTGGCATCAATTCTCGATATGTCTATTAGGACCCAAGTGAAGATGTCAACATTCTTCCATAAGAAGGCAATGAGCTGCTCTCAGACATCATCTTCAAAGTTGGAACTGATCTACACTGTCTGCTTTGCTTTCATCATTCGGAGAGATGGTTACTAGATCTTCCATGGGCTCATCCCGATTCTCAATAAGGTCATTACGGACATCCAACCCATCAACTGGGCAAGGGCTGGGATGGTTCTCTTTTGTAAGGCAATGGAGTAACAGTGCCTTACTATAGCCTGATCTCTCCTGATCTTCCCGATTCCACAGCTTGTCGAGAACTTTACATTCAAGTTGTAGGTCCACACCATAGCCCAAAATGCATTTAGACCTGATCGGCCAAGAATTGCACTGTAGACTGATGGGGCCTTCACTACCAAAAAATTGATTTGTGCTTTGGCTCGCTTTGGGTATTGCCCTATAGCCATAATTAGTGTTATTATTCCTTCAACTAGCACAACATCTATAGTGAAGCCCACCAATATGGAGTTCATAGGTCCCAGGTGGTTATGGGGTATAGACATTTTAGTAAAAGCATCATAAAATAAGATATCGATAGAGCTTCCATTATCCACTAAAATGTGGCATACATCATAGTCAGCAATGTTTAAAGAGATTACAACCGTGTTGTTGTGTGAAAACTAAACTCCTTACGCTTCTTCATTGGTGAAAGCTATGGGCTCTTTAGTTCTCCTCCTTTTAGCCGACCCCTCTGACCCATCAACCTCCTCCCACCGAAGTCTCTTAAAGATGGTATTGATGATGTCGAGGGGTGGCCAATCTCCTAGTTGCTTTTTCCTCGATGACATTGGTTGCAATAGTGTTTTGGCCGATCTTCCCTCACCTCTGATTGGCATCTCAGAAATCGACCCAGCCGACCCCGCCTGATGAGCTCCTCGATTTCATCTTGGAGCTAAATGTATTCTTTAGTATCATGATCGTGATCACGATGGTAAAGATAGTACTTATTTAGATTGAGCTTGCTTGGGTGAGTGTGCATTTTCTTCGACCTCGGTAGCTGCTCCTTAATCTCCATCAGCACTTGAGTTTTTAGAGCATTAAGGGGGGTGTAATTATGAAACTTTCTGGGGGTAGAACTGAAGGAAAAAACCTATTTTTTGGATCAGATTCATTCAAATCTTATTGGATCAAAAGAGATATTTTAAATTTTTTCTTCTGAGATCCTAATCAGATCTGAGACTCCTCAAATATGATCTTATTGATCTAATAATAAAAATAAAATAAAAATAAAAATTAAATCTAATTTAATTATACCTTTATTTTGGGTAACCCAATTATCTTATGATGATCTTGATGTTTGCCTGAGGTTCTGGATGTAGCCATGCAAGCGCCTGGCCTCTACCAAAATCCACTAAGGCAGAATTTGGAGATCTTCTTCTTCTTAATAAGTCCTCTAAAAACTAGATATAGACCTGATCTTGAAGGTCTTTAAAACTTTTTTTGAAGAACTACTATTGTCTCTTGCAGTAGTGCTGCCTTCTTCCTTTCCTAGCGCCTTTCACTTGCTTGGATTCAACTTATTCATGCCTAAAACCCCTTGGGCATGGAGAGGAGAGAGAGGACCAAAGGGTGGCATGGAGAAGGAGGGAGAGAGGCTTTGTGGCATGGGATAAAGGTAGAAGCATCTAATCCTAGGTGCAGATAGGGTTTATATAGACCCTACTGCACCATGCAGTGCCACATCATCCCGGCCAATCATGGCCCTTTGAGCAATCAAATCTAAATCTGATTGATGGGATGACATCATCTGATCCAATCAGATTAGAGACCCTCAAAACCCTTCTAAGGTGGTGCCATGACTAGGTCAAACAAGAGTTCTTGGCGCCATAGAGTTTAATCCCGTGAAGCAACCCTAGAGTCCCATCTGTATGGGAGTCCTCCTTTATCCTCATGGGGCGCATGCCTCCCTAGGTGCATGCCCTCTTTCTATCTGCATTTTAGCAGGGGGACAAGGCCCCAGATACTCTCCTATAGGTGCACGACACATGGGCAGATGTCTATGTGTCTAGGGTCAACATTTGACCAATGTCCGAAAATAGAAATTAGCAAGTGATAAAAAATGGTAGGTATTATCTTAAATTTATCTCATAAATTAAGATAATTCTTTTCTGATCTGGACAAGCTCCAGTCAGACCAAGTAAAGATTCTTAAGTGAGCCAAAATAAATTTGGCTCAGTTGAGACAAGCTATAATGATTATTAAAGGAGAACATTAGGCTCAATCATGTGCTAGCATGATTTCCTTAAATCTACTTGAATCTTATTCAAATCAATTAAATTAGATTAGTCCAATTGATGACATCTAGATCCAAACCCTTATTTGTGTGACCTAGCTAGGTTCAGTTTTGTATGGTACTGGGATATGTCACGATCTCTATCATCGACATCATCGAATCACCTTCTGATGGATCAGAACTTTTTTGATTCAGACAACTAGTGTGATCGATCATCCAAATCATTCTAATTGCTTCAAAAATCCACCAGCGACACCTAGCAGCATATGATAGCAACCCATCAGAACTGAAAGCAAACCTTTTGGTGCAGTTACCTATGTGATTGGGTTCCTCTATCTTGAGCCCCGACCAGATTAGGGTTATGGTGATCTCATCAAATACTAATATCCATCATATGAATTAATTATTCGATTCAAGTCCAATGTGAAAACCCTAATAGAAACTCTTTCTGTTATTTCACTTTACCATGGCCATGGGCTTATGGACTTGATTCTCATGATCATCGTAGGGCTACTCCTCATCTACCGAGGTAGATAGATCCCCTATTGGTGCAATCCAATTCCTACAATGAATATGTCATAGCCAACATACACCTTAGGATTCCGAATGGCTAGGAGATCGAGTTATGGTATAGTCAAACTATAACACCCTAAAGATGAACTGTCGATGCACCTCAGGTTAAAGAACTAGACACACCACTATAGTTTCGAGTCAGTCATCAATTAGAAGGTAGACTTTCTTATGACTGTTCGAGGTGGTCACGCTCAGTACCCTCATTCTCTGATGAGTACCTATACTCTCACTCTGATGTCTGTACACCATAGACCAAGACTCGTCTCTCCTAAAGAAGCAATCGTACACCATCCTTCTGGATCAATCACCATCCTCATGATGATCCTATGGTCGGAAGCATTTTATGAGTTAATAATAAAAATTCATGTCTTAAATTTTCAACTCTTGAAAATATGAACTATCATTACCATTAACTCAAAGAATGTATCACAAAAACTTTCAAAATATACTATGATAGAAAATAACTCATTTTATTATTTATAGTCAAAATTATAATTTTGTCCTTAGAAGTGTATTATAAGTGTCAGCCAATCTGGCTTCTAAGGCACACATATCTAACAAACTCCCACTTGACCTAAAGCTAATTGGCTACAAATCTAAGTCCCATTTTCTCAAGATGGACTTCAATCTTCTGCTAGCCTAATGGCTTTGTAAGTTAGTCTATCGCATTATCTACGGAGTTGACTCTCTTGATCTCGACGTAATCTTTCTAGAGGTAATCGTGGATGAGGTGGTATCGCCGCTCGATGTGCATGAATTTTTGGCGAGACCTCGACTCCTTAGCAAGGGCTATGGTGCCATTATTATCATAGTACATAGGAATGACATCCGATGGCATCACTTCAATCTCTATAGTGAACTTGTTATACCAGAATGCCTCCTTTGCAGCTTCTGATGTAGCGATGTACTTTGCTTCCATGATGAAATCTGCTATCATTATCTGCTTGAAATTTTTTTAACTGACAGCACCACCATTACACACAAACACACTCCCATATGTTGACTTTCGATCATCTATATCGGACATAAAATCTGAGTCTGTTTATCCCTGGACTTGGAGTTGTCCATTACCAGAAACCAACGACATATCCTTAGTTCTTCTCAAGTACTTAAGGATACATTTCATAGAAGTTCAGTATTCTTCATCTGAATTTGATTAATATTTGCTTGTGACACTCATAGCATGGGCTATATCAGGTCGTGTACATAACATGACATACATGAGGCTCCCTATTGTTGAAGCATAAGGGATCTTGCTCATGCATTCAATCTCCACAGGTATGTTGGGACATATTTTCTTGGAGAGATGAATGCCATGTCTGAAAGATACCAATCCCCTCTTGGAGTTTTTCATGCTAAACCTCTTTAGCATTTTTCTATGTACATCTTCTGTGAAAGACCTAGCATCCTATTCGGTCTATCTCTATAGACCTTAATTCCTAAAATGAAGGATGCTTCTCCTAGGTCTTTCATAGAGAATTCTTTAGATAATCATATTTTAACTATGGTTAATATGGGAATATCATTCCTAATAAGGAGGATATCATCCATGTACAGTACGAGGATATCATCCATGGGAACTTTTTAGATTCAGCATGCTCACACCACTATACTTCTCATTAGAAGTGGTTTGCTACCTACCGAAAGATCGATGCTGGAAGTGTCAGTCTTAGAGATAATCATCCATGTAAAGTAGATAGAAGTGGCTCTATCAAGATGAGTATGTACGACGGGATCATTTGTACATTATCAAATGTCAGGCATATACTAGAGTTGAAAAAGAATTTGATTTCTTTGGGCTACTTGGAGGAGCAAGATTATGCTTTTAGTAGTCGGGCTGGGAGTGGATGTTTGAAAATTTCTAAAAAAGCTTTGGTGGTCATGAGAGGTAGAAGGCTAAGCAATAATCTTTATAGAATGAAAGGCTCAGTGGTAAATAATAGTGTAGAGGTGCTAGCAGCGGCACAAGTGGAGCAGATTTTATATTAGCTATGGCACTATCAGATGGGTCATATGAGTGACCGTGGGCTCATAGAAATAAGCAGAAGAGGAATGATCCCAATCTTGAAGAAGGAGGGCATATATCTTAATGAGCCGTATATCTTTGATAAATAGCATAGGATGAAGTTTGTCAGAAGTACCGAGCACAGCGAGGCAGTGCTGGATTTAGTGCACTCGGATGTGTGGGGACCAGCTTTTGTATCAGCTAGAGGTGGGATAAAATACTTTGTTATTTTTATTGATAATTTCTCATGGAAGGTGTGGGTTTATCTGATCAGAGAAAAATTAGAGATGTTTGTCCGGTTCAGAGCCTGGAGAGTTGAAGTAGAGAAGGAGTCAGGAAGACAGGTAAAGTATATGAGGTCGGACAATGGAGGGGAGTATACTAGCCTAAAGTTCAGGAGGTACTATGAGAAAAATGGCATCAAACATCATTATATGGTAAGGATGACTTCCCAGCAGAATGGTATCGTAGAGAAGATGAACCAGACACTAACCGAGAAGGCATAGAGTTTGAGGCTGCAGACATCACTCCAAAAGTTCTTTTGGGGTAATGCTCTAACTTTTTCTTGTTTTCTTGTGAATAGGTCTCCTCATTATAAGTTGAATGGAGGCATTCTAGAAGAGGTTTGGACTGAGAAGAAGGTGAAACTTAGCCACCTGAAAGTCTTTGGTTGCACAGCCTATGCGCATGTGGAGGCAATCGAGAGGAGCAAATTAGATCCAAAATCTCAAAAGATGACATTCATAGAATATCCACAAAGCGTCAAGGGTTATCTATTATGGGACTCTCAGGCACAGAAGTTAGTGATCAGTAGGGATGTTATCTTTAATGAGAAGAGCATCTTGAGGAGGTCTGGGATAGATAAAATTGGGGAAACAAAGGTGAACAGCGGTGGCCAGTCAGAGAATGATGGCATGCAGGTTACATCCACTTATAGGAGTGTTCCTGTTGAGGTGGAGCTGGATAGAAAAGTATTATCTCAGATTGAAAATCAGCATGGAGGGCTGGCAGTTCAAATAGATGTGCAGAGTAGCCACAGACATCCGACAGAGATGTGCCTGTAGAAGTGGCTTTGCACAAGCTCTAGCATACTATTAGGAGACCGATCAGATATGGCATTGATGAGGTTATCTCCTGTGCACTCATCACTGCTAATAGAAATTCAGAGAATTATGCAGAGGTCATGAAGAGTGAGGATAATGATTCATGGATGCATGCCATGATGGAGAAGATGGAATCACTTGAGAAGAATCAGACATGGCAGCTGGTGAATCTTCCAGAGGGTGCTCAACCTATTCGCTCAAAGTGGGTGTTCACAAAGAAAGAAGCACCTTCAGAATAAGATGGAGTTAGATTCAAAGCAAGGCTGGTAGCAAAGGGATACTCACAAAGAGAAGGGATTGACTACATAGAAATTTTCTCTCCTATGGTGCGTCATACATCTATTTGAGTTTTGCTGTCACTAGTGGCACAGCATAACATGGAATTGGAACAAATGGACGTGAAGATGGCCTTCCTTCATGGAACTTTGGAGGAAAGAATCTACATGAAGCAACCAGATGATTTCATGGAGATTGGATAGGAAGAAAAGGTGTGTTTACTCAGGAAGTCTTTGTATGGCTTGAAACAATCCCCTCATCAGTGGTATCGAAGATTTGATAGCTTTGTCTTGAGCCTGGGTTTCAACAGATGTAAACATGATTGTTGTGTCTACGTCAAGGATGTAGATGAGGAGGATGCCCTATACCTATTATTGTATGTAGATGATATGCTCATAGCCAGTAGAAGCATGGATGCTATGGAAAGATTGAAAAGGACATTATCATCTAAATTTGAGATGAAAGATATGGGTCCAGCTGAGAAAATTCTTGAAATGGAGATTTGCAGAGATAGGTGCAAAGGAGTGCTCCATTTGTCATAAGAAAAGTATATCCAGAAGATTCTGAAGAGGTTTGGGATGGAGAAGGCCAAAACTGTAGAGACGTCATTGTCGAGCCATATATCTCTCTCCAAGTTACAGTGCACCCAATCAGAAGAGGAGAGAGAGTACATGGAATGAGTTCCTTATGCAAATATTGTAGGCAGTGTGATGTACACTATGGTGTGCTATAGATCAGATATAGCACATGCTGTGAGCACGGTTAGTAGATACATAGCTAACCTTGGGAAGGAACACTGGAAAGCATTGAAATAGACATTGAGATATTTGCATGGAACAAGGGATTATGGTTTGGTGTTTGGTGGGTAGTTAGGAGGATTTGGAGAACAATCTATGAAGATGTGTGAAGGTTTAGGTCCTCTAGAAGGATTTGTTGATGCAAATTATGCTGGTGATCTTGATACAAGTAGGTCTACTACTGGATACCTCTTCTGCATATATGGTGGACCGGTGTCTTGGAGAACAACCTTTTAGCCAATCACGGTCTTGTCTACCATAGAGGTCGAGTACATTGGGATAATAGAGGTTGCAAAGGAAGTCCTTTAGCCTAGAAGGCTGATTGATGAGTTGGGGATGGAGCAGAGCAAGGTTACACTATTCAGTGATAGTTAGAGTGCTCTGTTGTTGGCATAGAACCCAGTCTATCATGCACGCATAAAGCATATAGACATGAGGTACCATAGGATCAGAGAGCTAGTGGAGGAAGGTGAAGTGGAACTGATGAAGGTGCATACCAAGGAGAATCAGTCTGATGCACTCACGAAGGTACTCTCCAGAGATAGCTTTCAGAGATGTGTAGCATGGATGGATCTGTTGAGAAAAGATGAGTTCACAAGGACTTGGAAGCGTCAAGATGAAGAATGTGAGCTCAGAAGAACATGAGAAGATAGATCATGGGAAGATGGAAGTGAGCCAAAAGAAGAATCAGTCTCAATAATAAAGTTTAGAAACTAGGCCGACTCACTCTGAGACTGAGTCAGCTCAGTTGGGAACTGGGTCAGCTTTGTCCAGGACTGGGTTGGCTAGGTCTCAAAGAAAAATTCAAATAAAGAGCAATATTTTTGGGCTGTTAGCATGGTATAAAATTGGGTCGGCTCAGTCTAGACTGAGCCGACTAGACTGAGCCGACTCAGTTGCAGGTTAGCCAGCTCAGTTTTTGTGGATTATTATTTTATGTACGTGGGTTGTTTAGGTTTTGAGAGTTTTTCTATGAGCTTGGGCTCGATCCTTTATAAAGTATATATACTAAAAATAGGTCAAGGTTGTAAGTGTGCTAAAATATACTGAATAAAAGATCTTTTCTTTCGAAAATCTCTTCTTTTCTTCTTCTCTATTCCATGATTCATTTGATCATGCTTCCACAGAGATCAGACTGAGCTGATCCAGTCGTAGGTTAGTCGGCTCAATCTGAAACTAGGCTAGCTTAATTTTTGTAGGTTATTATTTTATGTACGTGGATTGTTTGGGTCTGGAGAGTTTTTCTATAAGCTTGGGCTTAACCCTTTGTAAAGTATGTATACTGAAAATAGATCAAGATTGTAAGTATGCTAAAATATACTGAATAAAAGCTCTTTTCTTTTGAAAATCTCTTCTTCTCTTCTTCTCTATTTTTTGATTTATTTGATCATGCTTCCATAGAGATCTCTAAGAAGTACTTTCTTGATTGCTTGGCTAATCACCGATGGCCATGCTGATCCGTATGAGAAGAGCGCATATTTTCAACATATTTATGGATTGAAGCAAGCATCTTGGATTTAGAACATGCATTTTGATAAGGTGATCAAAACGTATGGCTTTCTTAAGAATGGAGAAGAGTCCTACATTTACAAGTAGATAAATGGTCTGATAGTGGTATTTCTTGCCTTGTATGTAGATCTCATTCTCTTAATCGGGAATGACATCCTCGCACTGCAAGAAATAATGATTTGATTGTCATCTCAGTTCTCCATGAAAGACTTGGATGAAGCATTCTACATCCTACAAACTATGCCAAAGAGGTTCAGCATGGAGAATTCCAAGAAAGGCTATCTTTTGATAGGCCATGAAATTTTTCTCTCTAAGAAGGATTGTTCGACAACTTCTGAAGAGAGAGAGCATATAAGTAGAGTCCCTTATGCTTCTACAGTGGGATTTATCATGTACGCCATGACATGTACGAGATCAGATGTGGCATACTTACAAGGAGTAGTGAGTAGATACTAATCTGATTTAGAAGAAAATCACTAAAAAGTAGTTAAAGCCATCCTTAAGTATTTGAGAAATACTAAGGACCAATGGTTGGTTTATGGCGAGTCAGATTTGAAACTTGAGGGGTTTACAGACTCTAGCTTTCAATCTAACCATGATGACTATAGAAGCATGTCGAGTTATATTTTTATCTTGAATGATGAAGCCATCTACTAAAAAAATTTCAAGCAACATATTATGCCAGACTCTGTTTGTGAAGTAGAGTACATCGCAGCATCAGATGCTATGAAGAAAGCTATGTGGTTGAGAAAATTCATCACCAAGCTGGTAATAGCACCCTCCTTCAATGGACTAGTCCTGCTCCACTGCGTTAGCACTGGTACCATTGCTCAGGCGAAAGAACCAAAAGCACACCAGCGAATGAAGCATATACTGTGCTACTATCACCTGGTCCAAAAGATCATGGATCGAGGTGACATTGATCTTTAGAAGATAGATGAAAAGAAGAACCTGACTGACTCCTTCACTAAAGCTCCATCAATAAAGGAGTTCGATGATTAGAAGTTGATGATGGGTATTAGATACTATGCCGAGTGGCTTTAGGAAAAGTGGGAGTTGTTGGAAAATGTGCCTGAAAGCTAATCATCAACATGTTAATGGTTATACTATCTTATAATTATAATTGATTTATTATTAAATAAAATATATTTTTGGTATTTTTATCATAAAGTCCACATCTTCTAATGAACTCCATTGTTGTGATGATGTCCTTAGGACTATTTAGTTTCGATAAAGAGAGGATTTATCGTTTAGTCCTTAAACAGTTCACGACCAAATGATACATTGTTAATTAAGATGACAGTGTTTATCGAGCATAGATTATTGTATGCAATATAGGTTGGTTGTTCTCTTAACCCAGGAGTGTGGAGACACTGGTATAGCATATAAGTGATGTTAGATGTGTACCCTAGAAGCTAGATTGGCTGACACTTGTAATACACTTCTAAGGATAATTTTATAATTTTAACTATAAATTAATAAAAGAGCTATTCTTCTATCATAATGTATATTTAAAGTATCTGTGATACATTCTTTGAGTTAATGGTAATGATAATTCATATTTTTAAGAGTCAAAAATTTAAAATATGAATTTTCATAATTAACTCATAAAATGCTTCTGATCGTAGGATCATCACGAGGATGGTGATCGATTTGGAAGGTTGATATACGATCACTTTCTTAGGATAGATTAGTCTTAAGTCTATGATGTGGTGACACCAAAGTGAGAGTACAGATACTCGTTAGAGAACGAGAGCACTGGGCATGACCACTTCGAGTAGTTATAAAGAAGTCTACCTTCTCATCGATGATTGGCTCGATGCTGTAGTGGTGTGTCTGATTCTTTGATCTGAGGTACATCGACAGTTTATCTTAAGAGTGTTATAGTTTGACTATACCATAACTCAATTTTGTAGCCATTCAAAATCCTAAGGTGTATGTTGGCTATAGCATATTCATTGTAGGAATTGGATTGCACCAATAGGGGATCTATCTATCTTGGTAAATAAGGAGTAGCCCTATGATAATTATTAGATTGAGTTCTTAAGCCCATGGCCATGGTAGAATGAAGATGATAGAAAGAGTTTCTATTAGGATTTCACATCAGACTTGAATCGAATGATTAATTCATATGATGAATGTTGGGTTTGACAAGTTCACCTTAATCCTAATCCTATCGGGGCTCAAGATAGAAGAACCCAGTCAGATAGGTAGCTACATCGGGAGGTTTATTTTCAATTTTGATGGGTTGCCATCATATACTAATAGGTATCACTAGTATATTTTGGGAGTAATTAGAATAATTTTGCTGATCGATCATTCTAATTGTATGAATTAGAAAAATTTTGGTCCATCGAAAGGTGTTTTGATGATGTTGATGATAGAGATCGTGACATGTCTCATTACCATATAAAATCAAACCTAAATAGATCATACAAACAAAAGTTTGGGTCTGGATGTCATCAATTGAGCAAATCCAATTTGATTGATTTGGATTAGATCCAATCAGGTTCAAGGTAATCGTGCTAGTACATGATTGAGCCTGACTTTCTCCTTCTGTAATCTTTTTGATTCATTATAATTGAGTCAAATTTGATTTGATACATTTCTATATTTTGAATGGATTTATTTTCATCTAATTGGAACTAGTCTAGATTAGATTAATTATAGAAATTAAATCCATTCCTAGTGCAATTTGACTAAGGTCAAAAGTTGACCTAATTTAGAGAATTAATGGTCACCTGATCAGATGCTTCTAAAAAATTATTTATAAACTATTTTACTCTAATTTTTGGATATGTGATAGGGCTCTAGTCATACTTTGGGTGTGAAAAATTGTGTGATTTTTGGTGGTGCTTTGACTAGGTTTTGATAGAGTTTGATTTGGATTAAACTCATGAGGGAAGAGTCCTAGGCGCAATGGACTCTTTCTTATCTACTCATGTCGCTCCCTTTTATGATTCTTTTTGATGAGAAAACTAGATAGGATCTGGTGTTTTGATATGAAGAATATTTCTAGATGTCCAATAGATCAAATAATAGGTTATTTGGTCAAAGAGGGACTCTTAGATGGCATTGGGTTTAAAACCTTTTCTCACACCAAAGAGCATTCATCGCACAAAAAAATTTTTCATGCCCAAGTTCTATCACCCCTATCATATCCCATGCTTCCTCTAATCCTCTCTCTCTCTCCCTCTTCTACATGCCAAAAGTTGGACTCAAATCAGAGAAGAAGGTCCAAGGATTTTGGCATAAGATTCAGCATCTATGCGATAGTATTCGTGAGATGGATGGGCTATCTTCAGAAATTATTTTGAAGGACTTACAGATTAAATTCAGATTTGATCTTTTGAAGAAAGATTTATGAGGAAAGGATATCTAGATCCTACCTAAGTGGATACTGATAGAGGCTAGGCACATGCGTGGCTCCTTCCAGAACCTTAGGAACGATTAGGATCATCGCAGGGTAATTAGATTATCCAATCAGATACTTAAAATTAAATATAATTTAATTTAATTTTTAATCTTTAATATTAAATTATCTTAACTAAATCTAAGAACTCTTAGATTTGATTAGATCATAGAAATTTTTGTATAAAAATCTACCTCAAATCTGATCAGATCTAGACGATCCTATGGCAGAAAATAAGATTTTCCTTCAACTAGTATCAGAACCAGGTTAGCAGTTTTTTAGATCTATTTTAGATCTGATTTAATTTTTATTTATGATCTGATACTAAAGAATTTTAGATTTCACATCATATGTGATTAGATCTCAAAGAAAAAAATTAAAAATTATATGATTTAGATCTATAATGTATGAGATGCATGACTAGACTAGCAATAGAATAGTTCTATGTGTAGTCTAGTATAATCATATTATTAATTTGATTAAATATAATTTTAGATTTATTTTTTTATATTATAATTATTATAACTAGATCTAAAAAATAGAAAATAAAATTTTTAATTTTTAATTTATTCATATAAGATATGAAAGATGCATGCTTAGGCTAGTAATAGAATAGTTCTATAAAATATATAGAATAGTTTTATTTTTGATGTAATAGCAAATTTAAAATTCTATTTTTTAGATTTAAAATGTGATATTTTGGATCTGAAAGCATGTATGATTGATTGAGTTATTATACATGAGATATATGCAAGGCATGTATAGGTTAGATCTTTGATTATATATGTAATATATGATTTAGATCTAACTTATTTTATTTTAGAAAATATATTTCTAATTAAGGTGTTCCCCTTGCCCGTCCGGTCATCAAAATAAAGTAGCATTTAAAGGCCCTCTCCTTCCATTTGATGGAATATTTTTATGATGTGTAGGGGTACTGCGCATTCTTCCTTAATAAAAAATTAGAACTTATTTTCTGCAAGATCCTAAAATTTTAGAATTTTATTATATATTTTGTTCATGAATCAAAACTTAATTAAGAATTAAGATTATAAAATTAATTAAGTCTAAAAATTATGAATTTTTAGATCTAAGACATCTTCATAAAATTTGGTTCGAGCTTGGGTAGCTTAATTGGATCTAGTGGTTGATCAAATCGAATCAAGAGTTGGTTAAATGGGATCAAAGAAAGCTTAGAATTGATCAATCTAATAGGATTAAGTCAGGGTTAAGATCAAATTTCATTGAGATGTGACTCGATCAAGTCAAAACCTAATTTGACTCTATGGTTCAAGCCTGGATTGTAGGCTAACCGGATTGGTTCTGATTCGATAATTTGATCTCTAAGGTAAGTATGAAAGATACGATCGACTAATTTTTAATTAGAAGCTACTCGACTTGAATGCATTCTTATCAAGTTAGTGACATATCCCTTCCACCGGTCTCACTTACCTAGCCATTTATATCAATCCAGTTTTAATTTGAGGTGGCTAACTATTCGAGTCAATCCATGCCACTTGGTTAGTCATAATTGTTATGACTAGGTCAAGTCAAGGTTAAATAGATCTAAATTAAATCTTTCTAAGAAAATACTAAGTCAATGTCTTCCATCATTGTAGATATGCGGGCCCTTCCTGGGGTTGATTGTTCGTGACTGAATACAATGGTTCAGTTGCACCAGAAAGATGCAATCATGTCTATTAGGCATTGGATGCTATGGGTTGGAGGATGGGTTGGGCTCAATATTTTGGATATGGTGAGAGATCCAATCAAGAATCCAATTCATGCAAATGGTGGGTCTGACTTAACTAAGGAGTGGAGCAATATTTCAGGTATGGTGAGCTTCATGAATTAAAGATCAAGTTTGGATGCACCGTGATTAGAGAATCATTGGACAAGAATTATCCACTCATCGATTGACCCATCATCAATAATTGTTAGGTGAGGTGGTGAGTCAGTCCATGGGACTGCACCACACACTAGAAATCAATAATCATAGAGATTTTTGCATCTCTACCAATGGAGTATTAGGGATCCAAGTAAATAGTGAGAGCCTAATTTATTTAAAAATAAAATCTCTAAATAAATTGGTTAGATCTAATTATAAAATTTAACTAAAAACTTTGACTCTCTACTGAAAAATATCTGTGTCCAATCGACTAGCCCGTATCCTGGACACCCATAGACTGGCCGAACCTATCTATAAGGATTGGCTCCAAAACTTTAAAATAGTTTTGGATTTCGAGAAGTTGACTCATGTGTTAGAATAAGATCCTCCCACTTTATCAGCTCGTCCGTCTGCTAATCAAAGAGTGTCTCTAAAAAAATGAATGGATGAAGATAACAAAGCCAGGTATTCCATGTTGGGCTCGATGTCTGATAAGCTCCAGCACCAACATGAAGATATTAAGACTAGCTACCAAATGTTGGCTCTCCTGCAAGAGTTATTTGGTGAACAGAGTTGCACAGCCAAATATCAAGTCACTAAGTGACATTTTAAGGCTCCGATGAATGATGGACAGTCGATCCAAGATCATTGTCTGATGATGATCAAAGACTTAGAAGAGCTTGAGAAGCTTAGTATCAAGTTAGATCAAGATCTGCAGATTGATATAATTCTGTAATCTTTGATTAATATATATGGGCAATTCATCATGAACCACCATATGCATAAACTTTAAAATACCTTAGCTAAACTTATGAACATGCTGGTTACTGCTGAGCTCTCTATGAAAGGTTCAAAGGGCTTAGTGCTTGCAGTGGAAAGGACATCTTCCAAGAGTAAGTCTTTTGGAAAAAAGAAAAAGACCGTAAAGAAGCAGAAGGTAGAAGATGGAAAGAAGAAGAAGACAGACTTGAAGAAAAAGACCGCTGACAAGAGAAAATATTTTCATTGCAATATTGACGACCACTGGAAGTGAAATTGCCCTCTTTATTTGGCCATCCTAAAGAACAAGAAGGAGGCAGGTCCTTCTGGAGGTATGCTTGTTATAGAATCTAACCTTACGATTTCTTCTACATCTGGATGCTTGACTTTGGTTCTAGTGCTCACTTGTGCACTTTTATGCAGGGTCATGAGGATAGTAGAAGGCTGAGGGATGGTGAGATGATCCTACGCATCAGGAATGGAGCAAGAGTTCCTGCTATGGTCATAAAAACCTACCCTCTTTGACTACCATCAGGATTAGATTTAATTCTTAGAGATTATTTTTATGTGCCTGCAGTAAGCAAAAATTTAATTTCTATTTCATATTTAGTATAAAAAGGCTATGTAATTAGTTTTCTTAAGTACCATTATAATATTATTTATGAAAAAATAAAATTTTAAGTAATTTTTTTATAAATGGTCTCTATCAGTTACATATTGATGTTTTTATTTTTAGTATCGAGCAAAACGTGAATGCCATAGGATCAAAGCAACCTATTGATAGTCTAAATGATAGGTATCTTTGGCACCTTAGGCTAGGTTATATAGCTGAAGATAGGATTAACAAATCGAAGAAATTTGGGCTATTGAGTTTCTTGACTTTCGAATCAATCCGATTTGTGAATCATGTCTTCATAGCAAAATGACCAAGCTTCTTTTTGTAGGACATGGGAAAAGGGCCACAGACCTACTTGCCCTAATACATACTGATGTGTGTGGCCCATTTGATGTGCCGGTCAGAGGTAATTATATCTACTTCATCACCTTTATTGATGATTTATTTCGGTATAGGTATGTGTATTTGATGCGATACAAGTCTGAAGTCTTTGAAAAATTCAAGAAATTCAGACTAGAAGTAAAAAAATAAATAACAAAATACATTAAGGTTCTTTGATCAAATCAAGGAGGCAAATATCTTAGTCAAAAATTTCTAGACTATCTGAAGAACAATGGCATAGTCTCTCAATGGACTCCACCTGGAATGCCTCAACTCAACAGAATTTCAGAATGGAGAAATCAGATCCTATTAGATATGGTCTGATCCATTATGAGTTTCATGGACCTTCCTGAGTTTCTTTGGAGACATAGTCTAATGAGTGTTATATATTTACTGAATAAGGTTCTCTCTAAGACCGTTCCTACCACATCGTATGAGATATGGCATGGTAAGAAATCAAGTCTGAGTCATCTCAGAATTTGGACTTGTCCAGCTCATGCCAAGAGATAACAGGCAAACAAATTAGAGTCTAGATCCTTTAGAGCTTGATTTATAAGATATCCTAAAGAGTTATTAGGATATTATTTCTATCTTCTAGAAGATCATAATGTGATTGTGAGTCGACATGCTATCTTTCTTGAAAAATAGTTTATTCAAGATGGTGGCATTAGAAAGCAGATTAGGCACAAGAAGAAAGTCTCCCAAGAGCCATGAGCTAAGGAACCTATGGAACCAAATCAGATTGAGTCAACCCAGACACTACCTCCTATATCTCGTAGATCAAGTAGAATTTTCCATCCTTCTGAAAGGTACTTAGATATTATCTTAGAGGATATAAATGAAATATTCCTCATAGAAAATGGGATTCATGGTGATGATCTCAAAATCTATGATGAGGCAATATCAGATATCGACTCTGAGAAATGGTTAAAAGTAATAAAGTCAGAGATTGGCTCAATGTGTTCGAACTAAGTCTGGACCTTGGTAGATCCATCTGAAGGTATAGTACCTATTGGGTGTAAATAGATCTTCAAGAGAAAGATAGGTGCTGATGGAAATGTAGAGGCATTCAAAGTAAGGCTCGTAGCGAAAGATTATAGTTAGCGCGAAGGCATTGACTATCAAGATACTTTTATGCCAGTAGCCATGCTCAAATCCATCCACACATTGCTTGCTATTATAGTCTATTTCGATTACTAAATATGGTAGATGGATGTGAAAATAATGTTCTTAAATGAATATCTTGAGGAAGATATCTATATAGAATAGCTGCTAGGTTTTACATCCAGTAATGATGATCACAAGGTATGTAAGCTGCAAAGATCCATATATGGACTTAAGCAAGCATCTCAAAGCTGGAATGCTCATTTCAATGATGTAATCAAATCATTTGGATTCATCAAGAATGAGAAAAAAATCTATATTTTCAAAAAGATCAGTGGGAGCACTATTGTCTTCCTCATACTGTACGTGGATGACATCCTCCTAATTAGGAATGATATTCCTATGTTCACTATAGTCAAAATGTGGTTGTCTATGTTCTCTATGGAAGACCTAGGAGAGGCATTCTTTATTCTAGAAATTAAGATCCATAGGGATAGACTGAATAGGATGCTGTGTCTCTCACAAAAGATGTACATAGAGGAGTTGCTAAAGAGGTTCAGCAAGAAAAACCCTAAGAGGGGTTTAGTACCCTTTAGATATGGCATTCATCTCTCCAAGAAGATGTGCCCTAGCACACCTGAGGATATTGAATGTATGAGCAAGATCCCTTATGCTTCAGTAATAGGGAGCCTCATGTATGTCATGCTATGTACATGACCTGATATTGCCCATGCTGTGAGTGTCACGAGCAGATATTAGTCAAATCTAGATGAAGAGCACTGGACTTTTGTGAAATGTATCCTTTTGTACTTGAGAAGGACTAAGGATATGTTTCTAATTTTTGGTAACGAAGAACTCCACGTCCAAGGATATACAGACTCAGATTTTATGTCCGACATATATTATCGAAAGTCGACATCTGGAAGTTTGTTCATTTGTAATGGTGGAGCTATCAGTTAGAAGAGCTCCAAGCAAATGATGATAGCAGACTCCACCATGGAAGCAGAGTACATCGCTACGTCGGAGGTTGCAAAGGAGGCATTCTAGTATAAGAAGTTCATCACAGAGCTTGGAGTGATGCTATCAGATGCCATCCCTTTGTACTGCGATAATAATAGCACCATAGCCCTTGCTAAGGAGCTGAGATCTTACTAGAAATCTAAGCACATCAAGCGGCAATATCACCTCATCCGTGATTACCTTGAGAAGGGATACATCGAGGTCAAGAGAGTCGATACTGCAGACAATGTGGCTAACTCACTGAACAAGCCATTAAGCCAACAGAAGACCAAAGTCCATCTTGAGAAGATGGGACTTAGATTTGTAGCCAATTGGCTTTAGGTCAAATGAGAGTTTGTTAGATGTGTGCCCTAGAAGCTAGATTGGTCGACACTTGTAATACATTTCTAAGGATAATTTTATAATTTTGACTATAAATTAATGAAAAAATTATTTTTCTATCAGTGTGTATTTAAAGTGTCTGTAATATATCCTTTGAGTTAATGGTAATGATAATTCATATTTTCAAGAGTTGAAAATTTAAGACATGAATTTTCATAATTAACTCATAAACTGCTTTCCACCATAGGATCATCATAAGGATGGTGATCGATCTAGAATGTTGGTGTATGATTGCTTCTTTAGGATAGATGAGTCTTAAGTCTATGGTATAGAGACACCGGAGTGAGAGTACTGGTACTCGTTAGAGAATGAGGGCACTGAGCGTGACCACCTCGAGCAGTCATAAGAAAGTCTACCTTCTCGTCAATGACTGGCTTGATGATATAGTGGTATATTCGGTTCTTTGATCTGAGGTGCATCGGTAGTTCACCTAGAGGGTGTTATAGTTTGACTACACTATAACTCAGTCTCCAAGCCATTTGGAATCCTGAGAAGTATGTTGGCTATAGCATGTTCATTATAGGAATTGGATTGCACCAATAGGAGATCTATCTACCTAGGTAGATAAGAAGTAGCCCTATGATAATCATGAGATTGAGTCTTTAAGCCCATGGTCATGGCAGAGTTAGATAGAAAGAGTTTCTATTAGGATTTCACATTGGACTCGAATCGAATGATTAATTCATATGACGGTTGCTGGGTTTGATGAGTTCACCTTAGCCCTAATCCTATTGGGGCTCAAGATAGAAGAACCCAATCACACATGTAGCTACATCGAGAGGTTTATTTTCTATTTTGATGGGTTACCACCATAGAGTTCTAGGTGTCACTAGTGGATTTTGCAAGCAATTAGAATGATTTTGATGATCGATCATTATAATTATATGAATAAAAAAAGTTCTGGTCCATCAAAAGATGTTTCGATGATGTTGATGATAGAGATTGTAACATATCTCATTACCATATAGAATTAAACCTAACTAGGTCATATGAATAAGAGTTTAGATCTAGATGTCATCAATTGAGCTAACCCGATTTGATTGATTTGAATTAGATCCAATCAGGTTCAAGGTAATCATGCTAGCACACGACTGAGCTTGGCTTTCTCCTTCTGTAATCTTTCTGATTCATCACAATTGAGTTAAATTTGATTTAACTCATTTTTATATCTTGAATGAGTTTATTTTCATCTGATTGGAACTAGTCAAGGCTAGATTAATTGTAGAAATTAAATCCATTCCTAGTGCAATTGGACTAAAGTAAAAAGTTGACCGAATTAACAGAATTGAGGGTCACCTGATCAGATGCTTCTAAAAAATTCTTTGGAAATTATTTTGCTCTAATTTTTGGATATGTGATAGGGCTTGAGTCATACTTTGAGTGTGCCAAATTTTGTTATTTTTGGTGGTTCTTTGTCTAGGTTATGATAAATTTTAATTTGGATCAAACTCATGAGGAAAGAGTCCTAGGCGCAATGGACTCTTCCTTATCTACTCATGTCGCTCCCTTTTTTGATTCTTTTTTGGCAAGAAAACTAGATAGAATCTGGTTTTTTGATGTGGAGAATATTTCTAGATGTCCCTTAGATCAAATAATAAGTTATTTGGTCAAAGAGGGACTCTTAGATGGCGTTGGGTTTAAAACCCTTTCTCACGCCAAAGAGCATTCACCGCACAAAATAATTTTCCATGCCCAAGTGCTGTCACCCCTATGATGATCCTCTCTCTCTCCCTCTTCTACATGCTAAAATTGGGCACAAATTAGAGAAGAAGGTCCAAGGATTTTGGCACAAGATTCAGCATCTATGTGATGGTGTTCGTGAAACGAATGGGCTACCTTCAAAAATTATTTTGAAGGATTTATAGATCAAATTCAGATCTGATCTTTTGAAAAAACATTTATGAGGAGAAGATGTCTAGATCCTATCTGAATGGATACCAGTAGAGGCTAGGTGCATGCATGGCTCCTTTCAGAACCTTAGGAATGATCAAGATCATTGCAGGATAATTAGATTATTCAATCTGATACTTAAAATTAAATATAATTTAGTTTTATTTTAAATTTTTAATATCAGATCACCTCAATTAGATTTGAGAACTCTTAGATTTGATCAGATTGTAAAAATTTTTATAGGAAAATCCACCTCATATCTGATCAAATCTGGATGATCTTGCGGTGGAAAATAAGATTTTTCTTCAAGTGAGATATATGGGTATACCATCACTGGACGTGATCAACTCTAGAGCATTCTATTATCAAGAATTGCTCTGATGGGATATAGGTATAAGTGTCCCTTAGACCTGAGATCACAACATTGGCTTGCAAGCAACTCACATTGCTTTGGTAATAGACTAACTGAATTTCTAATTTAGTGATGGAAGTATTCTGGGCATGGTCAAGTACTTATGAAGTCAGTGAGTGATCAAGATGGGATTGACCACTCCAAGAGTTAGAGAAGAATGCATCACTATATTTCAATATAGCAAAAATCTTTGCCAGAATAATCTATAAGATGGATTTGGTATTTTGAAATATAATGTGGATGACCTAATCGGGGTTGATAGTTAAACTCTGAGGTGTCCTACGAGTATTTTGGTTAAGAGGATGAATTATACATAAACTATATCCATATAGGTTTTAAGGATGTTGTTTTTCTCATTCAACCAATCCGACCATCAGATACCATTACTAGATGATCATTTCGATGAGTACAAAAATTGGTTCTTATGCTATCAGCTTAGATTTAGACTTATGGGATCACACAAATAAGAGATCTCAATCTGATCAGATGGTTGATCAACGATTAAAAATCATTCTAGGATTAAACAATCAATACGATTGATGTTTATTAGCAATTTGATTGCTAATTAGCTTAATTTAATTATGCTAGAGAGCTAAAATTAAGTCAAATTAAATATAATTTAATTAAATTTAGTTTGTATTTGATTGGATTAAGTTCAATTGGTTTATTGGATGAGCCAATTACAAGAAAAAACTAGTCCTAGTTCAATTTGGACTTGACTGAACCTAATCTCTAATTTTATTAAAAATTAAATTAAAATTAAATATAATTTAATCTAATTTAATAAGATTATTAGTTGGACTAAGACCTAATCTAATTGAGTTAAATAAATTCTAATTTAATTTGATCCAAGGATCGAGTTGGACTAAGTCAAATTTGGAGTCCTAGTGAGACTAGGACTCCCAAATCCTTGTGCCATTCAATCTCAACGCACACTCCATAAAATTTTATTTAATTCTTTCATGGAATCCCACTTTTCTAGAGATAGGATATGCATCCCCACATTCCATATACTTCTTACATGGTATTTGGTTGAGGACTAAGTCAAAATAAATTAGTTGTTTTGATTTCAAACTTCATTTGATAGAGTTTGTTGCAACCAGAATTCTTATCCACGTATGGTGCCTAGACTCTTGATTTTTCTCTAAAATTTTTGTAAAAAATAAAGGATTTTAATGCACAAAACACCTGGTGGTCTTGTTGGAAAATGTATCCTAAATCTAATCATCTAAGTAGTAGATTATTGAAATTAGTATATGAATTATCTAATAATAATAGTTATTTGGCTGGTTAATCATAAAAGTTCTATCTTCCTTAAATGAACTTCTAAATTATGATAAAATTCTTAGAACAATAATCAATTGATAAAGAAGGATTTATCGGATGGTTCTTAAATTATTCACGATCGAATGATAAGTTATTAATAAGGATGATAACTTATTGAGTGTAGGTCATTGTATGCCATATGCGTTGGTTGTCCTCGTAACCAAGTGATGTGGAGACACTGGTATGGCATCCAGATAAGATGTAGAAGTATATGTACACCGAATATGACCAATGTAGCACTCTACTGTTAAGAGTAGCTAGCTAAGGCCAATGGGTATAACTGTCCCTTCGACCTAAGATCATCATGCTGACTTGCAAGCAACTCATTGAACTTTGATGCCGGACTGCCTATATTTCTAATATAGGTTTGAAAGATTTTTGGGTATAGTCAAGTACTTATAAAGTTGGTGTGTGAGTCAAGATGGGATTGACCACTTCTGATTAACTTCAAGAAGAGAATGACGTGCTGTGTTTCAATTTAGCAAAACCTAGGCCTGGGTAATCCTTGTGAGGTATCACCGAATTTGCAAAATTTTGAGACATAATATAGATGACTTGTATGAGTGATTGACAGCATACTTGAAGTCATCTTGAGCATTATTGGTCATAGGAATGAATTATACCATAATCATGGGCCAGGGTTCTAAGAATATTGCTTTGCATACATTCGAACTATTCGGATGTCGGAAACCATTGCTAGATGGTAACTTCGATTGATACAGAAATTAGTTTCTATGCTACTGACTTAGGTTCGAACCTATGGGGTCACACACATTAGAGATTGTAACCTAATCAGATGGTTAATCGATGATTGAGAATCATTTTGAGGACAAACATTCAACGCTATTGATGTTTGACCTAATTCAAGGGTTGCAGGAGGATCGATTAGCAATTAGATTGCTAATTATCTCAATTTGATCAAGCAATTAGGCTGAGATCAAGTCTAATTGAATTAGATTTAATTAAAATTAGTTTATACTTAATTAGATTAAGTCTAGTTGGTTTATTGGATAAGCCAATTGTAAGAAAGTATAATTTCTTATTTGATTATGATTTGGGTGCACCTAATTGACTTAGCATTTAAATCTTGATTTAACCTGATTTAATTGGACTCCTAGTTAGACTAAGATCACCCTTAATTAGGTTACATTTGATCTGATTTAAATGGGATTTAAATTTGGTTCAAAACTATTTTCACCTAGCCAAACAAGAGGAGTCCTAGTTGGACTGGGACTCTCTCTTCCACCTAAGACCTCACACCCACCTTAATTAATTCCTAATTTTTCTACATGTATTCTAATGCCCAAGAAGGCCTTCGACACCCCATAATTCATATTTTTGGGAATTTGTTATGACTTGGTCAAAACATGGAAGAAGTTGGGATTTGTTTCCTACTTGGAAGAGTCCCCTTTGACCAAAACTTCTTTCCCTCTTGTGCGCCCACTTAACCCATGCCATATTTAACTTCTCCACCCTTCTCCTATGTTTTTGGGATGTGGATTTGATTGTTCTCATGAAAAAAAATCAAGAGAGGGGCATCCAAGAGTTGAACACTCCATAAAAGTCCTCCTTTGACTAGGTTTCGACCTAGTCATGCAATAAAAGATGGATGCCTCTTTTGAGATGGTTAGAGGATGTGAAAAATCCTAAAAAAATTCTAAAAGAATAGATTAAAAGGAGGAAAAGGCATGGAGGATTTGTGGTACTTAGATTCATTGAGAAGAGCCATCAATTAGGACAACAAAGGTTGATATCTTGAAGGGACAAGGTAAGAGAAGATTGTCTTCTCTTATATTTTTTTTTATATTTCTCTCTTTCTATTTTATTTATAATTTTTATATGATAAAAATCTAAGAGAGAGAGAGGATTTGGATATGGGGATGAGTGTTCCAAGCTGTTGGAACATGGTGTTAATTTTTTGGACATGATCTGATCATATCCTGATGAGAGAAGGAGAAGAGAAGAAAGGTCTTCTCTTAGGATTTCTTGGAGAACCTTTCATCTCTAATTTTTGTAGAAATTTTATATGATGAAAATTAAAAATATTAAATCTAGAAACTTAAGAAATATCCTAGAGGAGAAGGTCTCCTCTTGTCCTAGCATAGAGATGTTTTCAGGACATGAACCATTGATGTCCTGAAGGAGAAGATTTATCTTCTCTTAGAATTTATTTTTTTCATGTTCTTATTTTTTGATTTTTAGAAGATCCAAGAGTTGGATTTTTTCCTTGTTCCTCCTCATGTACTTCATATCTTGGAGTGTCTAAGAGATCCGAAGAACATGTATTTGATTAACCATCAGGATGGATCCGTGAGAAGCTAGCACTTCGAGCGGATCTTCGTTCGACGAACCTCCAATCTGTGTTGTAGGTTCTTGTGAATCATCTACAGAGGTCGGATGCTTGTGTGACTCCAAAGGCAACAACGGATTCAATCATGAAGTTCTTGACCCGTGCGAAGGTAAGAGATCTGATCTCTTGGTGACCTAGATGCGATCTAGGATTAGATCTAGAATTATTCTAGATCTAGGTATTGATATGATTAATACCACTTATGATTAATTTAATTTTATATTTATATTTATATCATAAAATATTATAGATTCTTGATATAGGGTTTTGTAATTTGATTACATGCATGTTGTACATTAAATAGTTTAATCTATGTCTTCCACTGCTCTATATTTCGAAAAGGTTTTAAAATCTATGCATGAAACCCTACATATTTTCCAACAGTGGTATTAGAGCATCTAGGTTCTTTTATAACATGATCATATTTGCATTAGATTAAATTTAAAAATTAAAATTAATTAAAGATCGTACATACTATCATAAGGTTGTCCTATTGTTAGGTTAACCCCTTATAATGAAAAGGTTGTCCTAGTATGTGCTGATCTGAATCTAAATTATGAATAATTTAGATTAGATCAAAGAAAATTTATTATTTAATTTTTTTAATTTAAATTTAAAATTAAATAGATATTTGATCTATTTTAGATTATTTAGGTTAGATCTAAATAATATCAGGATTGCATATACTGCCATAAGATTGTTCTGCTGTAAGGTTTATCCCTTACGGTGGAAAGATTGTCCTAGTATATGCTGATCAGAGAAATCTAAGTCATAAATATGTTAGATGAGATCAAAAGTAATTTATGATTTATTTTTAAATTTTAAATCTAATTTTAAATAGTTTATGGTTTGATCCACATGATGTGTTTTATGTTTAGATCTAGATCCTCTTATTACATATGTTGATATATAATTTTTGTTTTGAATCTAGAATGTATCTATATGAAATATTTATTTTATAGAATTTAAGTTAAAAACTTACTTTCTGCAAAATCTTAGATTTAAAATCCTAGGACATGATCTAAATAATATAATAAATCAGATCTAAAACCATGTATTGAATATGATTCAATGTAAATTATTTATAATTTAAAAATATTTCAAATAATAAAATTAGAAACTAGTTCTAAGATTCCATAAACTCAAACTTTAAACTTAATTAAAAATTAAGTGATTGTTTAGGATCTAGGTTTATGATTTGAGGATCCTAAGATAATTTCATAAAACTTGGGTTAAAGGTTAAATGGGTTAGTTTTGATCAGATCATTAACTGGGTTAGACCTAGGGTTAGATTAAATATGAACTTAGTTAAGAAATTGATCAAACCTAATTAATAGATAATTAGGATTAGATTATTTCTTTTCTATAGATCATTTCAATAGTTATAGTTGATCAAAGTCCATATATCTAACAAATGGATCTGATCGTGGCTCAGTGGTTGAGCCCGAGTCTTTAGGCAAACCAAATCGAAACTAACAAACCAATTATTATCTAAGATAAGTTTGGCATTCTAGATTGATGGTTTTTAATTGACAGTCAGCTTACTTGACTATTTTTTATGGTGTCTAAGGCAAGCCTTGACTGACCCTCCCACCGATCTCACTTACCTGGCCAATGTGGTTAATCAGATTTTGATTGGGTTGCTTATTGATTCGAGCTAACCCATGTCATATAGAAAATCAGTGAGACTGATTTCATTCAATGAGATTGATATAGGTGCCCATGGACCAAAATTGATCATAATCCTCATCAATGACTTATGAAGACAATGGGAGGACTTGACTTGGTGAAGTCAATGAGAGCAAATTGGTCCATATCCTTTCTATCCTTAAATCATGAATAATTTAAATTCTCTAAAATTATTAGGTCCTTAAAATGATGAAGTTATGGAGATAACTAAGTCATAGCCTCCCATTAAGGTGTTTGATAATGAGTCCATTAACTCAATAATCATTACAGACCCATAGGCCTGGTGCTTGTTGACTAATGAAATTATCATTCATCATATAACGATTTGGATGTATCTCTCTAATGGTGGTTAGGTTGACCAACCATTGTTGGGCTTAATCATTCGATAGTTAGATGCACCAATTATGCTTATGTTAATGGTTAGACCTAATCAGATCCTTACAGTGGAGGCCCTAGCCTATTGATTAGGTTTCTAGGGCAAAATTAAATTACTAGAAGTTGTTTGGAGAAATAATTGGTTATGAACCTCCTTAGATGTACATGGGTTGACCAACTATAGTTGGGCTTATGTGCAGTCTATGTGGATTCTAGTACCTACTAGGAAATTAAAGTAATTCTTCGAATTGGAGGTAGAGGCTACCAATTCAAACAAAATAGTGGGAGAACTAAAGTCTAAGTCTTTAGGCTTAATATAATTCATATACTTAGGTCAATATTCTCTTTTCTCAAAATAAGGCTAAACACTAGTTGCTCCTATCACTATTCTCAACCCTACAGTTGAACTCGTCATTCATCACTGTGAGCATAATGCAATGAACGATGGTGCGGTAATTGAGCCACTTCTGGTAAGTGTCTCTAACCACCCCTCTAGTGTTCGGAGTTGGTTTCTCATATGCCGAATCAATCAAAACATACAAGATCCATTCATGCTTTAGGATGATTTTTAAATTTTGATACCAACTATCGAAGTTAGGTCCCATGAGTTTATCATGAAGAAAAATCTAATTTTTCATTGTAGGATCATTCAAATCCAATCAGATCAAAAAGGATATTTTAAAAAAAGTTCTAACAAAATCTAATCAGATCTAAGACTTCTTAGATCTGATCCTATAGATATGATATTAAAATTAAAAATAAAATTAAATTAGATTTAATTTAAGTACTTGATTAGGATAATTTGATTATCTTAATGATGATTCTAATGCTCTTAAGATTTTGGATCAAGCCATGCACGTGCCTGACCTCTATCAGAGTCTACTCAAATAGGATCTAAAGATCTTCTCCTTCTGAATAAAAGCTCCAAAGATCATTTTTGGATCTATTCTCAAAGTTCTTCAAAACTCCTTTTGAAGAAGCAGGAATCGTCTCTTGAAATAGTGTAGCCTTCTTCCTGATTTAGGCGCCAATGCTCTATGGATTCTTATTGGACTTGCACCCAACTCCTTGGGCATGGAGATGAAAGAGAGAGAATCAGAGGGAGGCATGGAGAGAGGAGGGAAGCCTTGTGGCTTGGTAAAAGAGAAAAGCATTTTAACCCTAGGCTCAGACAGGGTTTAAATAGACCCTGCAGTGCCACATCACCTCGACCAATTAAAGGCCTTTATATAATTAGACCTAAATATGATTAGTGGGGTGATGTTGTCTAATCACATTAGATAGAGTCCCTCAAAAATCCATATAGGTGGCGCCATAGATGGATAGGACCAACTTGTTTGGCGCTTAAGAGTCCATCTCTATCAAATATCCCTGGAGTCCCATCTGTATGGGACTCCATTCTTATCCACATGGGGCACACACCTAGGGTGGCATGGACCCTCTCTCTTTTCACTTTTAGCAAGGGGATAATTTGGTATCAGAGCGATGTTGCATTGAAGGAAGGAAGATACCTAGGATTTACTACATCTAGGATCTATTACACCAGATTTTATCCTAAAACTTCTAGTTTGCTTTGTTGTTGTTTATAGATTGAGATGGTGATTGTTTACATGGAGGAACGATGATACAGAAGTTTGGAAAGAGGATCTAGCGCTAATTAGATCTTCTATGAAGGGTAGTTTTACTAGTGTTTGATTGTGAAGGGTGTTAGGGATTTATTCTTGACTTATTTGAAATCATGGGATCAAGTGGATTCAAGGTGGATTTTGAGAAGTTCGACGGCAAGAAAAACTTTATCCTATGGCAGCAAAGAGTAAAGGACTTGTTGGTTCAGCAAAGGATCTAGAAGATCTTGGCAAAAGAAAGGCTGAAAAAGATTAGTGCTGAGAATTGGAAAGAGTTGAAAAAAATTGCTTTTAGCATAATCCAAATGTGCTTGATCAATCAGGTTTTGCCCAAGGTTTGCACAGAGACTATGGCAATGAGGCTCTGGGAGAGATTGGAGAACACATACATGGGTAGAACATGACGGACAAGTTGTGGACAAAGAAACAACTATATAGTCTAAGGATGCCCGAAGGCAGAGATCTTGTTGCACATATCTAAAGATTCAATCAGGTGTGTTCTGAGGTGATGAGTTTGGATGTGAAGATCGACGTGGAGGATCGGACATTGCTACTATTAGGTTCTCTCCCAGATTCGTATGATGGTCTCATAACAACTCTAGTTTATGGAAAGAAGATCCTAAACTATGAAGAGGTTGTTGGTGTGCTCAGATCAAATGAGCAAAGGGAGAAGATCTATAAGGGAGACCCTAAGTCTGAGATCTTGGCTATGAACAAAAGATAGGGAAGATCAAAGGAAAAGACAAGAAAAATTTAAGGGCAGGTCAAAGTCTCACGATCATAGGAAAAGACAAAAGAAATGTTATAAATGTCATCTGCTTGGACACCAGAGGAGAGATTGTCTCCTTTTGAGATCAGAAAAAGAAAAGGCTAGCAAGTAAGATGATACAACTTCTGTGAGCAATAGAGATGACCTGCTAGTTGTATCAGATGGATCCACAAAGTGCGATACTACATGGATATTAGATTCAACATGCTCGCATCACTATACTTCTCATCGGAAGTGGTTTGTTTCCTACCAGAAGATCGATGATAGAAGTATCAGCCTTAGAGATGATCACCCATGCAAAGTAGCTTTAATTGACTCTATTAGGGTGAGAATGTACGATGGGATCATTCATACATTATCAAATATTAGGCATGTACCGAAGTTGAAAAAGAATTTAATTTCTTTGGGCTACTTGGAGGAGCAGGGTTATGCTTTTAGTAGCCAGGCTGGGAGTGGATGTCTAAAAATTTTTAAGAAAGCTTTGGTGGTGATGACAAGTAGAAGACTGAGCAACAATCTATACAGAATGGAAGGCTCAGTGGTAAATGATAGTACAGAGGTGCTAGCAGCGACATAGGAGGACCATATTTTATATCGACTGTGGCACTATCGGATGGATCATATAAGTGACCGTGGGCTCACAGAACTAAGCAGAAGAGGTATGATCCTAGCCCTGAAGAAAGAGGGCATAGATCTTTGTGATCCATGTATCTTTGGCAAACAGCATAGGATGAAGTTTGCCAGAAGTACCAAGCGCAACGAGGGAGTGCTGGATTTAGTGCACTAAGATGTTTGGGGACCAGCTTCTGTATCAGCTAGAGGTGGGGCAAAATACTTTATTACTTTCATTGATGATTTCTCAAGGAAGATATGGATTTATCTGATAAAAAAAAAATCAGAGATATTTGTCTGATTTAGAGCCTAGAGAGCTAAAATAAAGGAGTCAGGGAGACAGGTAAAGTGTTTGAGGTCGAACAATAGAGGAGAGTATACTAGCTTAGAGTTCAGGAGGTACTATGAGAAAAATGGCATCAAACACCATTACATGGATAGGATGACTCCCTAGTAGAATGGTATCGTGGAGAGGATGAACCAGACACTGATCAAGAAGGCATGGAGTTTGAGGCCATAGACATCACTTCCAAAGTCCTTTTAGGGTGATGCTATAACTTTTTCTTATTTTCTTGTGAATAGGTCCCCTCATTAAAAGCTGAATGGAGGCATTCCAGAAGAGGTCTGTAGTGAGAAGAAGGTGGAGCTTGGCCTCCTGAAAGTCTTCGATTGCACGGCCTATGCACATGTGGAGGCATTTGAGAGGAGCAAATTGGATCCAAAATCTTAAAAGATGACATTCATAGGATATCCACAAGGAGTCAAGGGATACCTGCTATGGGACTCTCAGGCACAGAAGTCAGTGTTCAGCAGGAACGTTATCTTGTTGAGAAGAGCATCTTGAGGAGGTCTGGGATAGATGGAATTAGAGAAACAAAGGTGAACAGCGGTGGCCTATCAGAGAATGATGGCATGCAGGTTAAATCTACTTATAGGAGTGTTCCTGTTGAGGTGGAGCTGGGCCAAAAAGTATTATCTCAGATTAAAAATCAACATGGAGGGCTAATAGTTTTGATAGATGTGCAGGAGCAGCCACGGACATCAGATAGAGATATGTTTGTGGGAGTGGCTTTTCATAAGCCCCAGCATACTATTAGGAGATCGGTTAGATATGGCATTGATGAGGTTATCTCCTATGTACTCATCACTGCTAATAAAGATCCAGAGAATTATACAGAGGCCATGGAGAGTGAGGATCATGATTCATAGATGTAGGCCATGATGGAGGAGATGGAATCACTTGAGAAGAATCAGACATGGCAGCTGGTGGATCTTTCAGAAGATGCTCGACCTATTGGCTCAAAGTGGATGTTCATAAAGAAAGAAGCACCTTCAGAACAATGTGCAGTCAGATTCAAAGCAACACTGATAGCAAAGGAATACTCACAAAAGGAAGGGATTGACTGCACAGAAATTTTTTCTCTGGTGGTGCCTCATACATCTATTCGAGTTTTGCTATCACTGGTGGCACAGCATAACATAGAATTGGAATAGATGGATGTGAAGATGGCCTTCCTTCATGAATCTTTGGAGAAAAGAATCTACATGAAGCAGTCAGATGATTTCATGGAGATGGGACAGGAAGAAAAGGTGTGTTTACTCAGAAAGTCTTTGTATGGCTTGAAACAATCTTCTTGTCAATGGTATTGAAGGTTTGATTGATTTCTCTTGAGCCTGGGTTTCAGTAGATGTGAACATGATTGTTGTGTCTACGTCAAGGATGTAGATGAGGAGGATGCCCTATACTTAGTATTGTATGTAGATGATATGCTTATAGCCAGTAGAAGCATGGATGCTGTGAAAAGATTGAAAAGGGCATTATCATCTGAATTTGAGATGAAAGATTTGGGTCCAGCTAAGAAAATCCTTAGAATAAAGATTTGCAAAGATAGGTGCAAAGGAGTGCTCCATTTGTCATAAGGAAAGTATGTCCAGAAGGTTCTAGAGAGGTTTGGGATGGAGAAGGTCAAACCTATAGAAATGCCATTGCTAAGCCATATTCCCTCTCCAAGTTACAGTGCTCCCAGTCAGAAGAGGAGAGAGAGTACATGAAATGAGTTCCTTATGCAAATGTTGTAGGCAGTGTGATGTACACTATGGTGTGCTATAGATCAGATATAGCATATGCTGTGAGCACGGTTAGTAGATACATGGCTAACCCTAAGAAGGAACACAAGAAAGCATTGAAATGGATATTGATATATCTGCATGGAACAAGGGATTATGGCTTAGTGTTTGGTCAACAGTCGGGATGATTTGGAGAATAATTTATGAAGATGTGTGAAGGTTCAGGTCCTCTGAAAGGATTTGTTGATGCAAATTATGCTGGTGATCTTGATATAAGGAGATCCACTACTGGATACCTCTTCTGCGTATATGGTGGACTGATGTCTTGGAGATCAATCGTTCAGCCAATCATGGCCTTGTCTTCCATAGAGGCTAACTACATTGGGATAACGGAGGCTGCAAAGGAAGCCCATTGGCTTAGGAGGTTGATTGATAAGTTGGGGATGGAGCAAAGCAAGGTTACACTATTCAGTGATAGTCAGAGTACTCTATTGTTGGATTAAAACCCAGTCTATCATGCATGCACAAAGCATATAGACGTGAGGTACCACAATATTAGAGAGCTAGTGGAGGAAGGTGAAGTGGAACTGATGAAGGTCCATACCATGGAGAATCAGTCTAAAGCACTCATGAAGGTACTTCCTAGAGATAGCTTTCAGAGATGTATGGCACGGATGGGTCTGTTGAGAAGAGATGAGTTCACAAGAACTTGGAAGCACCAAGGTGGAGAATGTGAGCTCAGAAGTGGCACTCCCAAGTCTTGAAAACATGAAAAGATAGGTCATGGGAAGACTAGAGCGAGCTAGAAGAAGAATCAGTCTCAATAGTAAAGTTCAAAAATTGGGTTGACTCACTCTAAGACTGAGCCGACTTAGTTGAGAACTGGGTCAGCTCAATCTAGGACTGGATCGGCTAGGTCCCAGAGAAAAATTTAGATAGAAAGCAGCATTTTTGGGCTATTGGCATGGTACATAATTGGGTTGGCTCAGTATGGGACTGAGCCAACCCAGTCGCAGGTTAGTCAGCTCAGTCTGAAACTGGGCTAGCTCAATTTTTGTGGGTTATTATTTTGTGTACGTGGGTTGTTTGGGTTTGAAAAGTTTTTCTATGAGCTTGGACTTGATCCTTTGTAAAGTATATATACTGAAAATAGGTCAAAGTTGTAAGAGTGCTAAAATATACTTAATAAAACCTCTTTTCTCCCGAAAATCTTTTCTTCTATTCTTCTCTATTTCTTGATTTATTTGATCGTGCTTCTGTAGAGATCTCTGAGAAGTACTTTCTTATTGCTTGGCTAATCATCGATGGCCACATCGATCCATGTGGGAAGAGCGCATATTTCCAACAACAAGAGTCCCATGTGCTCTCCAATGGGTGCATGCCACATGGCCCTATGTCCAAGTGTCCAGGGTTAACTATTGACCAATGTTCGAAACTAAAAAATGGCAGGTGATAAGAATTGGCAGATGATATCTTAAAATCATCTAATAAATTAAGACAACCCTTTTTTGACCTGGACAAGCTTTAATCAGACTAAGATAAGGTTGCTGAGTGAGCCCAAATAGATTTGGCTCTGCCAAGATGAACCAAAATGATTACAGAAGGAGAATGTTAGGCTTAATCGTGTGCTAGCATGATTTTCTTGAACCTAATTGGATTTAATCCAAATCAACTAAACTAGGTTAGCCCAATTGATGACATCCAGACCTAAATCTTTGTTTGTGTAATCCAGTTAGGTTCAGTTATGTATGATAATGAGATATGTCACGATCTCCATCATTGACATCATTGAAATACCTTTCGATAGATTAGAGCTTTTTTTATTTACATAATTAGAGTGATCGATCATCAAGATCATTTTAGTTGCTCCTAAAATCCACGATTGACACCTAGCAGTATATGGTGGCAAGCCATCAGAATTGAAAGCAAACCTCTTGGTGTAGCTACCTGTGTGATTCAATTCTTCTATCTTGAGCCCCGACAGGATTAGGATTAAGGTGAACTCATCAAACTCAATATCTTTCATATGAATTAATCATTCGATTCAAGTCTGATATGAAATCCTAATAAAAACTCTTTCTCTCATCTTCACACTATTATGGCCATGGGCTTATAGACTCAATCTCATGATTATTATAGGGATACTCCTCATCTATCGATGTATATAGATCCTCTATTGGTGCATTCTAATTCCTATAATGAACATGCTATAGCCAACATTCACCTTAGGATTTCGAATGGCTAGAAAATTGAGTTATGGTGTAGTCAAACTATAACACCCTTAAGGTGAACTGTTGATGCACCTCTGGTCAAAGAACTAGACACAACACTGCAGCAACGAGCCAGTTATTGACGAGAAGACAGACTTTCTTATGACTACACGAGATGCTCATGCTCAGTGTCCTCGTTCTCTAACGAGTACCCTATACTCTCACTTCAGTATCTCCACATCATAAACTCAAGACTCACCAATCCTAAGAAAGTGATTGTACACTAACCTTCTAGATCGATCACCATCTTCGTGATGATCCTATGGTTAGGTGCAATTTATGAGTTAATTATGAAAATTCATGTCTTAAATTTTCAACTCTTTAAAGTATGAATTGTCATTACCATTAACTCAAAAAATGTATCACATACACTTTAAATACATACTATGATAGAAAATAATTTTTTTATTAATTTATAGTCAAAATTATAAAATTATCCTTAGAAGTGTATTACAAGTGTTTAGCCAATTTGGCTTCTAAGGCACACATCTAACAAACTCCCACATAACCTAAAGTCAATTGGCTACAAATCTAAGTCCCATCTTCTCAAGGTGGGCTTCGATCTTTTGTTGGTTTAATGGCTTTGTCAGCGGGTCAGCCGCATTATCTATATTATCGACTCTCTTGACCTTGATGTATGCCTTCTCAAGATAATTGCAGATGAGGTTGTATCGCTGCTCGATGTGCTTGAATTTCTGATGAGACCTCGGCTCCTTAGATAGAGCTATGATGCCATTATTATTGCAATACAGAGGGACGACATCTGATGGCATCACTTCGAACTCTGCAGCAAACTTCTTGTATCAGAATGTCTCCTTCATAGCTTCTGACGCAGCGATGTATTCTGCTTTCCATGGTGGAGTCTGCTATCATCGTTGCTTGAAACTCTTCCAACTAACAGCTCCACCATTGCATATAAATAAACTTTTAGATGTCGACTTTCGATCATCTATGTCAGACATAAAATTCGAGTCTGTATACCCTTGGACCTAGAGTTCTCCATTACCAAAGAGTAGAAACATATCCTTAGTCCTTCTCAAGTACTTAAAGATACATTTCATAGATGTCCAGTGCTCTTCACCTAGATTCGAATGATACCTACTTATGACACTTACAGCATGGGCAATATCAGGTCATGTACATAGCATGGCATACATGAGGCTCCTTATTGCCGAAGCATAAGGAATCTTGCTCATGCGCTCAATCATCTCAGGTGTACTAGGGCACATCTTCTTGGAGAGATGAATGCCATCTCTAAAAGGTACTAAACCCATTTTGGAGTTTTCCATGCTAAGCCTCTTTAGCACCTCATCTATGTACATCTTTTGTGAAAGTCCTAGCATCATATTTGCTCTATCTTTATAGACTTTAATTCTCAGAATAAAGGATGCCTCTCCTAGATCTTTCGTAGAGAACTCCTTAGACAACCATATTTTGATTGCAGTTAATATGGAAATATCATTCCTAATTAGGATAGTGTCATCCATATGCAGTATGAGAAAGACAACAGTGCTCCCACTGATCATTTTGAATACACAGGGTTCCTCCTCATTTTTAATGAAATCAAATGATTTGATCACATCATTGAAATGAGTATTCTAGCTCCGAGATGCTTGCTTTAGTCCATAAATGGATCTTTACAGCTTGCACACCTTTTGATCACCATCACTAGATGTGAAACCAAGCAGCTGTTTCATATAAATATCTTGCTCAAGATATCCATTTAAGAATGTTGTTTTTATATCTATCTACTATATTTCATATTCGAAATAGGCTGCAATAGCAAGCAATGTGTGGATGAATTTGAGCATGGCTATTGATAAAAAAGTATCTTGATAGTCAATGCCTCTGCATTGACTATATTATTTCACCATGAGCCTTGCTTTGAACGTCTCTACATTTCGATAAGCACCTATCTTTCTCTTGAAGATCCATTTACATCCAATAGGTACTATACCTTTAGGTGGATCTACCAAGATCTAGACTTGGTTCGAGCGCATTAAATCAATTTCTGATCGCATTGCCTCTAACCATTTCTCATCGTCGATATCTGATATCGCCTCATCATAAGTTTTGGAATCATCACCATGAACATCATTTCCTATGAGGAACATTTTCTCTACATCCTCTTTAGTAATACCTAAATATCATTCAAGAGGACGAGAAATCCTATTTGATCTACGAGGTGGTGGAGGTAGTGTTTGGATTGGTTCTAATTGATTGGGCTCCATAGGTTCTTTAGCTCATTGCTCATCGGAGACTTCCTCCTTGAGCCTAATCTATCTTCCAATGTCACTATTTAAAATAAACTATTTTTCAAGAAAGATGGCATGTCGACTCATAATCACGTTGTGAGCCTCTGAAAGATAGAAATAATATCCTAATGATTCTTTAGGATATCCTATAAACTGAGCTCTAAAGGACCTAGACTCTAATTTGTCCATCAGTTATTTCTGAACATGGGTCAGACAATCCCAAATTCTGAGATGACTTAGACTTGGTTTCTTACCATGACACATCTCATATGGTGTGGTAGGAATGATTTCAGAAGAAATTCTATTTAGTAGATATATTGCTGTCATAAGACTATGTCCCCCAAGAAACTCCAGGAGGTGCATGAAACTTATCATGGATCTGACCATATCTAATAGGATCCAATTTCTCCATTCTGAAACCCCATTGAGTTGAGGCATTCTAGATGGAGTCCATTGTGAGACTATGCAATTATCCTTAAGCTAGTCTAAGAATTCTCGACTAAGATATTCGCCTCCTCAATTTGATCAAAGAGTCTTAATGGATTTTCTTGTTTGTTTTTCTTCTTCATGTCTAAACTTCTTGAACCTTTCAAAGGCTTCAGACTTATGTCGCATCAAATATACGTACCCATACTGAGATAGATCATCGGTAAAAATGATGAAGTTGACATAATTGCCTCTGGCTGGCACATCAAATGGGCCACACACATCTATGTGTACCAAGGCAAGTAAGTCCATGGCCCTTTTTCTATATCCTACAAAAGGAAGCTTGGTCATTTTGCAATGAAGGCATGATTCATAAATCGGATATGACTTGAAAGTCAACAAACTCAATAGCCTGGATTTCTCTAATTTGTTAACCCTATCTTCAACTGTATGACCTAGCCTAAGGTGCCAAAGATATCTATCGTTTAGACTATCCCTAGGTTGCTTTGATTCTATGGCATTCATGTTTTGCTCAATATTAAAAATAGAAACATTAATATGTTACTGATAGAAACCATTTATAAGCAAAGCACTTATAATTTTTTTTAAAAGAATATTATAATGGTCCTTAAGAAAACTAATTACATAGCCTTCTTATGCTAAACATGAAATAGAAATTAAATTCCTGCTTGCTATAGGCATATAAAAATAGTTTCTAAGTACTAAATCTAATTCAGATGGTAGTTGAAGAGGGTAGGTTCCCACAGCCATAATAGCAACTCTTGCTCTATTTTCGATGTGTAGGATCATCTCGCCATCCCTCAACCTCCTGTTATCCTCAAGATCCTATATAGAAGTGCACAGGTGAGCACTAGAACCAAAGTCAAGCACCCAACTGGATGCAGAAGAAACCATAAGGTTAGATTCTATAATGAGCATACCTCCAGAAGGACTTGCCTCCTTTTTATTCTTTAGGTTGGCCAGGTAAAGTGGGCAGTTTCGCTTCCAGTGCCCATTATTATTTGAATGAAAATATTTTCTCTTATTAGTGAACTTCTTCTTTGGCTTTGCCTTCTTCTTCTTCCCACCTTCCACCTTCTGCTTTTTCGTGGTCTTCTTTTTCTTTTCAAAAGATTTTCTCTTGGAAGAAGTCTATTCCTTAGCAAGCACTGAGCCTTTTGAACCATTCATAGAGAGCTCAGCAGTAACCAACATATTCATAAGTTTAGCCAAGGTATTTTATAGTTTATGCATATGGTAGTTCATGATGAACTATCCATACACATCAGTCAAAGACTACAGAATTAAATCAATCAGTAGATCCTGATCTTACTTGACATCGAGCTTCTCAAGCTCTTCTATATCCTTGATCATCATCAGATAATGATCTTAGACTGACTGCCTATCATGCATCTGAGCCTTAAGAAAGCTCTTAGTGACTTGATATTTAATTGCATGACTTTATTCACCAAACAATTCTTACAGGTAGCCTTTATGCCTTCATATTGGCACTGGAGCTCATCAAACATCGAGCCCAACATGTAATACTTGGCTTTATTATCTTCATCCATCTATTTTTTTAGAGACGCTCTCTATTCAGCAGATAGAGGGCTGGTAAAGTGGGAGGATCCTGATCGAACATATGAGTCAACTTCTCAGAATCCAAAATAATTTTGATGTTTTAGAGCCAATCCTTGTAGTTGGGTTCGGTCAGTCTATGAGTGTCTAGGATATGAGCTAGTGGATTGGATGCAGACATTTCTCTATAAAGTATCAAAGTTTTTAGTTAGATTTTATAATTAGACTTAATCAATTTATTTAGAAGTTTTATTTTTAAACAAATTAGTCTCTCACTATTGCCTTAGATCCCTATACTTTCTTGATAGAGATGCAAAAATCTTCATGATTATAGATTTCTAGTGGGTGGTGCGGTCCCATCGACTGGCTCACCACCTCACCTAATAGTTATTGATGATGAGTGAACCGATGAGTGGACAACTTCTATCCAATGATTCTCTAAATATGGTGCACCCTAACCTGGTCTCTAATTCATGAATCTCACCATGTCCGAAATATTTATCCAATCTTTAGTTAAGTCAGATCCACCACTTGCATGAATTAGATTTTTGATTGGATCTCTCACCGTATCCAAAATATTGAGCCTAACCCATCCTACAACTCATAGCATCTAATGCCTAATAGACAGGGTTGCATCTTTCTGATGTAACTGAATTACTACATCCAGTCAAGAATAATTAACCCTAGGAAGGGTCCGCACATCTACAATGGTGGAAGATCTTAGACTTAATATTTTTTTAGAATGATTTAATTTAGATTTCTTTAAACTTGACTTGACTTAGTCATAATAATTATGACTAACCTAGTGGCATGGGTTGGCTCAAATTGTTAGCCACCTCAAATCAAAACTGAATCGACACAAATGGCTAGGTAAGTAAGACCGATGGAAAGGATATGCCATTAACTTGATAAGAATGCATTTAGGTCGAGTAGCTTCTAATTAAAAAATAGTCGGTCATATATGTCAGACTTACCTTAGACACCAAATTATTGAATCATAATCAATTGGGTTAGCCTACAATCCAGGCTCGAACCGTAGAGCCAAATCAAGTCTTAACTTGATCGAGTCACATTTCAATGTAATTCAACCATCACCCAGACTTAATCCTATTGGGTTGGTCAAATATAAGCTTTCTTTGATCCCACCTAACCAACTCTTGATTCGGTTTGATCAACCACTAGACCTAATTGATCTACCCAAGCCTTAACCCAATTTTATGAAGGTGTCTTAGATCTAAAAATTCATAATTTTTAAACCTAATTAATTTCATAATCTTAATTCTTAATGAATTTTGGGTTCATGAACAAAACATGTAACAAAATCCTAGGATTTTAGGATCCAGGGTTTTGTTGAAAATAAGTTTTGATTTTTGATTACGGATGAACGTGCAGTACCTCGATACATCATAAGAACACCCTATCGAATGAAAGGAAAGGGCCTTTAAACTCTACTTTATTCTTATGACCGTATGGCTAAGGAAAATATATTAATCAGAAATATATTTTCTACTACGAAACAAGTTAAATCTAAATCATATATGACATATACAATCAATGATCTAATCTATACATGCCTTGTATACATCTCATGTATCATAACTTAATTAAACATGCATGCTTTCAGATCTGATATATCACATATAATATCTAAAAAATAGAATTTGATTTGAGCACATCAAAATAAAACTTTTTTAGATAGTTTATAGAACTATTCTACAACAAGTCTAAGCATGCATCTTTCATATCTCATATGAATAAATTAAAAATTAAAAACCCTATTTTCTATTTTTTATATCTGATTATAATATTTATAACATCAAAAAAATAGAAATAAAATAGATCTAAAATCATGTTTAATCAAATTAACAACATGATTATACTAAACTACATATAGAACTATTCTATTCCTAGTCTAGTCATGCATCTCATATACTATAGATTTAAATCATTTAATTTTTAATTTTTTGATTTTAGATCTAATTACATCTGATGTGATATCTAAAATTTTTTAATATCAAGTCATAAATAAAAATAAAATTAGATGTAAAATAGATCTGAGGAACTGCTAACCTAGCTCTGATACTAGTTGAAGAAAAATCTGATTTTTTATCGCAGGATCATTCAGATCCAATTAGATCTAAAAGAATATTTTTAAAAAAAATTATAATAAAATATAATTAGATCTAAGACTTCTTAGATCCGATCCTATAGATTTGATATTGAAATTAAAAATAAAATTAATTTAGATTTAATTTAAGTACCTGATTAGGGTAATTTGATTACTCTGACGATGATCCTGATGCTCCTAAGGTTTTGGATCGAGCCATGCACGTGCCTAGCCTCTACCAAAGTTCACATGGGTAGGATCTAGAGGTCTTCTCCTTCTAAATCAAGGCTCCAAAGATCAGATTTGAATTTGATCTTGAAGTTCTTCAAAACTTCTTTTGAAGAAGCAGCAGTCGTCTCTTGAAACAGTGTAGCCTTCTTCCTGATCTAGGCGCCAATGCTCTATGGATTCATATTGGACTTGCGCCCAACTCCTTAGGCATGGAGATGGGAGAGAGAGGATTAGAGGGAGGCATAGAAGAGAGGAGGGTAGCCTTGTAGCATGGTGAAAGGGAAAAGAATTTTAACCCTAGGCACAGAAAGGGTTTAAATAGACCATGCTGCGCCATGCAGTGCCACATCACCTCTACCAATCAAAGATCTTTATTTAATCAGATCTAAATCTGATTGATGGGGTGATGTCATCTAATCACATTAGATAGAGTCCCTTAAAAATTCACATAGGTGGCACCCTAGATGGATAGGACCAACTTGTTTGGCACCTAAGAATCCATCTCTATCAAATATCCTTAGAGTCCCATCTATATGGGACTCCATCCTTATCCACATGAGGCACATGCCTAGGGTGGCATGCACCATCTCTCTTTCATCTTTTAGCAGGGGGACAAGAGTCCCATGTGCTCTTCAATGGGTGCATGCCACATGGCCCTTTGTCCAAGTGTCCAGGGTCAACTATTGACCAATGTTCGAAACTAGAAAATGACAGGTGATAGAAATTGATAGGTGGTATCTTAAAATCATCTAATGAATTAAGATAATCCTTTTCTAAGCTGAACAAGCTTCAATCAGACTAAGATAAGGTTTTTAAGTGAGCCCAAATAGATTTGGCTCAATCGAGATGAACCAAAATGATTATAGAAGGAGAATGTTAGGCTCGATCATGTGCTAGCATGATTTTCTTGAACCTAATTGGATCTAATCCAAATCAACTAAACTAGGTTAGCCTAATTGATGACATCTAGATCCAAACTCTTATTTAAGTGACCTAGTTAGGTTCAGCTTTGTATGGTAATGAGATATATCATGATCTCCATCATCGACATGGTCGAAATACCTTTCGATGGATCAGAACTTTTTTGATTCAAACAATTAGAATGTTCAATCATAAAGATCATTCTAGTTGCTCCCAAAATACACCAGTAACACCTAGCAGTATATGGTGGCAATCCATCAGAACTAAAAGTGAACCTCTTGGTATGCTACCTATGTGATTGGGTTCTTCTATCTTGAGCCCCAACAGGATTAGGGTTAAGGTAAACTCGTCAAACCCAATATTTGTCATATGAGTTAATCATTTGAATCGAGTCCGATGTGAAATCCTAATAGAAACTCTTTCTATCATCTTCACACTGCCATGGCCATGGGCTTATGGACTCAATCTCATGATTATCATAGGGCTACTCGTCATCTACTGAGGTAGATAGATCTCTATTGGTGCAATCCAATTTCTACAATGACATGCTATAGCCAATATATACTTCAGGATTCTAAATGGCTAGTGTTGATCCCATGATTGATTTTGATGATTACCAAATCTTGAGTTTATTATGTATCTAATCATGTATCTCAAGAATGTGTGTAGGATTTTTCAAGTATCCAAAATAACAAATTTATCTCAAGAATAAATCCTCTCAAGATGCCATACCAAAATACTTAAAAGATCAAATTCACACATATTTGGATGGCTTGGTATGAAGAAAGTATGATTGGAAGAAGAAAAATTAAAATTGAAGGAAGCAATCTTGTTTAGAAGAGTTTGGGGCCTAGAAATTTAAGTTTAGAAGGTCAAATATTGAAGAAAAATGAAGACAGAATTTTTAGAGACCTCTCCTAAAAATTTGGAGACCTCTCCTGAAAATTTGAAGGCTTCTCCAAGCTGTTTGGCACTCCTGCACATTGCCATGGCACAGGCTCGAGACCTCTCCAAAACTGGGCGAAACCTCTCCATTTCAGAAAATAGAAACCTCATTTCTGTGTTCTGAGATTGAGAGCTCTCAAAAATTCTTGAGAGCTCTCATTGTGAAATTAAGACATCTTAAAAATTCTTGAGAGCTCTAATTAGAAAATCGAGAGCTCTCATAGAAAAATCGAGAGCTCTCCAAATTCACGATAGCCTTCAACGGAATTTTTCTGCAAGCATTCCAATGGCTAGTTTTCACTCCCAATGGCTATTTCAATGCTTCCAACAGCTAATAATCTCTCTCCAACCATCTCCAAAAGTATTTGAAGGTGGAGAATCACTTGGAAAATAGGATTTAAAGAGAGAAATCATTTTTCAAATCTAAAGGATTCTGTTGCACATCAATAAAAGAGAAAAAGAGAAGAATTTTGCAGCGATTTTAGAGGGCATTCAAGAGCTATCTTCTACAACTTCTCAAGCCTCAAAAAAGAGTTTCCAAGCTTCAAAAGAGCTGATTATTCAATCTCTTCTTTGCGCTCAAACAATTTCAACTCTAATTTTTATTTTTGTACTAAAATTCTTATATTGTATTTTTGTTTCTTTTCAAGTTTCTTTGGGAGAAAGAAACTTGGGGATTAGGCCCGTTTAAGCTCGAAATTGGATATTATAGGTTCTGATTGGTGAGCCCAAAAAATCAACTGGGTTATTGGTAAACCCAAAAAAACTAACGGTGTTAGATTTTGGTTGGTGCTCTTATAAAAACCAACTAGGTTTGTTTGTGAGCCTGAAAAACAAACACACTATAATCAAGGATGGATTATAGTAAAAATCTCAAGAAAAGCTTGGAGAGTGGACGTAGGTGCGAGTTGCACCAAACTACTATAAATGTTTATGTATTTATGTTGATCTCTTTTCTACTTTTTCTTTGCATACTTATAATTCTTGCTTTATTTTTATAGTTTGATTTTGTTATCTTAATTTTGTTGCTTATATTGCATATATTTCATCACACCACTTTAATTAAAATAAAAGCATATACTTATTTAGAAAGCAAATTTGGATAATTTTTTTATAAGAACCAAATTCACTCCCCCTTGGGTTGCTACCTCTGGACAACAATTGGTATCAGAGCAGGTGCTCCATTATTGATTGTTGACCTAACCATCTAGATTTAATGATTTCGGCAATCAAAAGAGAGTCTTTATTTAATGAAGGTTATTCTATAGATAGATCTCCACTTTTTAATAGTTCTAATTATATCTATTAGAAAGCTAGAATGAAAATCTTTATAAAAGCACATGATTATAAATTATAAAAAATTATAATAGATGGTCCACAAAAGACCAATGTATTGAAAGAGCATGATAAAGAAATGGCCCAACTTAATGCTAAGACTAAGAATATACTTTATTGCTCATTAAAGTTAAATGTATTTAATATAATTTCTTTATGCATTTCAGCAAAACATGTATGGGAGAAATTGGAAAGAACTTATGAGGGAGCAAATCAAAAGAAGAATTCAAGCTTCAAAGAAGAAAAGAAAGCTCACCCCAACGTATACCTCATGGTTCATGAGGATAAAAAGAAGAAAAAAAAGAAAAGGAAACAAAAGAAAAAGAAAGCATTAATTAAGGAAGAGCAAAGCGAAGAAATGGGAAATAAAAAAGAGGAACAAAGTATAATAAATCTTTGCCTCATGATCAATGAAGATGAGGTAAATTCTGAAAATTCTTTCCAATTTACTTTTGATGAGTTATTTGAAGCTTTTAATGATTTAATCGATGAATACAAAGAAATAAGGCTAAAAGAAAAGAACTTAAAACGTCTAATCTTTCCTTGATTGAAGAGAAAAATAAAATTTTGAGTGAAAAAAAAGGATCTTTTGAAAGATATAAAATATTTGGCCAAAGAAAAGAAAAAAATTTTAGAACTAATTGAAACTCTAAGTAAGAAAAAAATATAGTTAAATCTAAAAAATTCTTTATTAAAGAAAAAGAAAAGCTCTTGAAATCTGAAAGATCTCTTTTGGAAGAAAATACAAAACTAAGAAAAGAGATTGAAAATTTAAAATTCATGCTTGAAAAGTTTACTATTGGATCTCAAAAGCTTCAAGCAATTTTGAATAATCAAATGGATATTTTCAATAAAGCTGGAATTGGGTATAGTCCTTTAAGAAAATAAAAATAAATGAAAAACATATTTAGCGAAGCTTCACATGAAAATAATTTATTTACATGTCTTTAATATAATAAAGTAGGCCATAAAATTTTTGAATATCATATTAAGAAAATTGGTCATACTTTAGTTAAACAAATTTAGATTCCAAGAGGAACCATATGCTCTAACCTCAATGGACCCAAGATGGCTTGGGTACCAAAATCTAGAAAGTGATTTTTGCAGGTACACCAAGGATCCAATGGAATGAAAAGAAAAAATTCAATGGATGGATAACTTGAAAATAAAGTTGGATGGATGATGATGTTTGGTAAAATCTAAACTTTTCTCACATCATGCCATCATTGTTTGCTAAATATATTTTAATTATTAATTAGCATAATTATTAAGCATGTTAGATTGATTTTGATGATTTTATCTTTGCTTAAAACGATCATACTCCCCAGAATAGAAAGCTTGATTTGTTGAATGTATTTACTTTATTGATTTGCTAATATGTATGCATATGATAATTCCTTTTATGCTTTAAGAAGTATGATTGATTTTGATGCTAGCAATAATTTGAATATTTTAATTTTTAAATCAGCATGCTCTCTTCTATATATCATGCTATGGTTGAAATAGTTTTATCTTAAAATTTAGCATGATATCTTAAGCCTTCCCATATCAATTTTATAATTAACAAATTTAATTTAAAAAATACTTAATTGGGTGTGAATATTTTAATTGCTAAACCTATAAGAAAAAATAATTTTTTTGGCATTCCCTATAAGAAGCTAAATTATCAAAATTCTTCAAAAAATTTGAAACTTCCTGGTTGAACTGAACATATAAAGCCTTCATACAGTTTTCTCTTATTTGATCTTATTTAAATTGATTATTGGAACCCACCAATTGATTACTTTTTATGATCCTCCAAATTTTCTTGAATATCTCTCTTGATCATCGATTTGATTGACTCTTTGATCTTAAAAAAAAATTTATTGATGAACACTCTTATTTTATTCTAATTGATTAATTTTGAAAATTGAATTTAAAAAATGATCTTCTTGAATTTTTTGAAGTTGATATCTAACAAGATGTTTCAAGAAGGTTATCATTTATCTTCAAAGCTAAACTTTTAAAGAGGACTTCAATTTTAAGTGCTTGGTATCAAACATTTTGCTATTTACCGTATATTTGATTGATTTATCTTTTGGCAAAAAAGAGAAGAATATTTTTATTTCAAATCTGATTTTGCATAGCTATATATTTGATATGATATCATTTGAAATAAATTCAAAAATACATACCTTTTCTATCCCTAATTGCTTGATATTTCTTAAGAGAAGGAAGAGATGATCTTTTTAAAGAATAACAAAAAATTTCTTTATAATTTGCCTTGACTAATTTGCTAATATCAATTCAAATTGATTTATCATTCAAAATCCTCAAATTATTTGATTTGAATCAATTCATCTTTATCAATTCAAAACTAAAATTATTAGTATCAAGCTGAATTTATAAATTAATTTTTAAATAGTATTGAACTATTAAGAAAATTATGATTTGGTCTAAATTTTAGTTTAATTGGTATCAAGAAGTTTCTTCCTAAGAAAATTTTCACTCTTGGTATCATTGGTATCATTCTTGCCTTGTATTTTCTTCTATTATTTTTTGGCAAAAGAATTGAATATAATATCTCAAATCGATTTTATATTGATATACTCTTGATATGATATCTCTTGAGATAAATTCAAAGAATCTCATATATTTTTCTAAACTTAATTGAGTGAATATTTTGTTTGATTAATGCTTATTTCACCCAATTGATGCTTGTATTTTTAAATTTTATTTAATTTTAAAATGGCTTTATTTGCTAAAGTAAGAAGAAAAAAATATTAAAGAAGAAATGATCAATTATTTAAAAAAAACTTTAAAATTAAAAATATCTTTCAAATTTAGAAAATCTAAATTTAGTAGTTAAATTCATGTTTAATCTGCTTGATTTGAAAGAAAAAGGATATTAAGAGAAGTGATATTATCTAGCTTTGATTAAAAATTCTAATTAGCTTATATTAAGATAAATGAATATTGATTTCATTATACTTTTGAGCCTTAATATGATGATTCCATTTGATCTATATGCCTTTGATTTGATTGTCAAATTATTTTTGAAAACTATTTAGAGTAAAAAGAAATTTAAGATATATTCTTACTCTAAATAAATTAATTTTGATATATTCTTATAATTTTAAAGCTCATTTATAAGTATAATACTGAACTTTTCATGTGCCAATATTTTAAACTTGATTTGCGTGATCATTCTTCGTAAATAATTGGAGTTAAATTGAATTTATAGCATATTCCTTCTCAAAAATAAATTTTTAAATTTAATTTTGAAAATTAATTAAAAACTTAAATTTAATCCTAAATTTTTGATGTGCAGTATAAAATTCTTATGAATAATTGGTATTGAAGTAATTTTTACTCAAAGCAATGAATTTGAAAATATGACTATCTTTTACTTTAATTCTATTTATTTTACTTTGTTTGATACATATCATTTTCGAACTTAATTGACTAAAATTTTTTAAGAAAAAAAAATTGAATATTAAAGTATATGCTATGCTTGATTTTATATTCAAATCTTTTGAAAAAAATCTATTCTTCTTAAAGTTTAAAAGTGCATATTTGAAAATTTGATTAAAGAGTATATTCATTCATAAAGAAAAAGTATATGATATTTAAATTCAAACTAATTTTTTAAATTGAAATAAATATTTAAAATTTATTTTGAGTCAAAGGATAAATTTTCAAAAGGAAGATGATTCATTTAAATTGATTTTATGAACTTAATATATCTCTCAATTTAATGCTTTGATATTGATTTTGATTACTTCTTGTTTCTTTCCATGAATTTTTTTATGTTTTCAAAAAGAGAAAGAAGTATGTTGAGCATATTAAATATGTATATACTAATGATGTACAATAAATTAAAGACTTATTAAGAATTTTTTCATGAAGTTTAATTTATTATTCTTATCTTGTTCACATTAGTTTTTTTAACATATACTCAAAGCTTTGCCATCGTCAAAAAGGAGGAGATTGTTGATCCCATGATTGATTTTGATAATTGTCAAACCTTGAGTTTATTATGTATCTAATCATGTGACTCAAGAATATGTGTAGGATTTTTCAAGTATCTAAAATGAAGAATTTATCTCAAGAATAAATCCTCTCAAGATGCTATGCTAAAATACTTAAAAAATCAAATTCACACATATTTGGATAGCTTGGTATGAAGAAAGTATGATTGGAAGAAGAGAAATTAAAATTGAAGGAAGCAATCTTTTTTAGAAGAGTTTGGGGCCAAAAAATTCAAGTTTGGAAGGTCAAACATAGAAGAAAAATGAAGCCAGAATTTTTAGAGACCTAGCTCGGATAGTTAACTTTCCGGATGAATCCAGTTTTGAGGAGCTTGCCTACTTCTTTTACAATTGCTTTCTGCTCTCCAGGATGTGGTTGCACATCTTCTCTTTTACTAGTCGATACTTAAGATCAACGGTCAATCGATGTTCCATGATCTCGGCATCAATTCCTTGAAGGAAAATCCTAATTTTTCGGATCAGGTTCGTTCAGATCTGATCAGATCAAGAGATATATTTTAAAATTTTTTTTCTTTAATCTAGATCAAATCTGGGATGTTTTAGATCTGATTCTTATTAATTTAATAATTAAAATAAAATTAGATAAATTAAATCAAATTTAATTTACCTGATTTGGGTAATCCTATTACCCTGTTGATGATCCTGATTGCAGCGGAAGGTTCTGGATCTAGCCACGCAAGCGCCTGGCCTCTACCGGTATCCACTCGGGCTTGGATCTGGAGATCCTCTTCTTCTCTATCACATCCTCCAAAAATCAGATCTGGATCTGATCTGGAGGATCTTCAAAACTCCTTTTGAAGATCAGCAGTCGTCCTTTGCAGCAGCGCAGCCTTCTTGCTTTTGATCGCCTTTCTCTTGATCTGGAATCGCACCAACCAAGAATCCAAAACACTCTTTGGACGTGGAGAGGAAAGGGGAGAAGATGGTTTGGCATGGAGGAAGGAGGGGAGAGGCAGCCTTGGGGCATGGAGAATTGTGATTGCTCTTTGAGTTGGGCGCAGGGTCTTATTTATAGACTAAGCATGATCCAACTCCTCTTCTTCCCAACCAATCACAACCCTTTGTGAAATCAGATCTAAATCTGATTGGTGGGAATAGAGTCCCCTGGATTCCTCCTTAGAGGGTGCCTAAGACCAGTCAAAGTTGGTTCTTAGGAGAACTCTAATTGGAATCCAAAAAGGAGATGGAGTCCTTGTCCAACAAGGACTCCTAGGCGCCTCCAACTTGGGCACACGCCAAGGGTGGCGTGCGCCCTTCTCCTTGCCAGGTTCTGGCAGGGGGACAGGCCCCCACCAGCTCTCCAATAGGTGCATGACATGTGGTCAAAAGTCAAAGTGTCAATGGTCAACGTTTGACCAGTCAAAGGTAGACTTTTGACCAAAGTCAAAGAACAAGAAATGGCAGGTGACCAAAAATGGCAGGTAATGTCTTACAAAATAAGACAACCTTTTCTGACTTGGACAACCTCCAGTCAGACCATATGAAGGCCTCTGATTGAGCACAAACTCCTTTGGCTCAGTCAGGACAACTTATTTATGATAGTAAAAGAAGAACGTTAGGTTCAATCGAGTGCTAGCACGATTTCCTTGAACCTAATTGAATCTCATTCAGATCAATTGAACTAGATCAGTTCAATTGATGATCACCAGATTCAAACCCTTGTTTGTGTGACCCAGTTAGGTTCAGTTCTGTATGGTAATGGGATATGTCATGATCTCTATCATCGACATCATCGAAACTCCTTTCGATGGATCAGAACTCTTCTGATTCGAACAGCTAGAATGATCGATCATCTAAATCATTCTAATTGCTCCCAAAATCCACCAGTGACACCTAGCAGTATATGGTGGCAACCCATCAGAGCTGAATGCGAACCTCTTGGTGCAGCTACCTGTGTGATTAAGTTCTTCTATCTTGAGCCCCGATCAGATTAGGGTTAAGGTGAACTCGTCAAACCCTAGTGTCTGTCATATGATGTAATCATTCGATTCGAGTCCAATGTGAAAATCTAAATAGAAACTCTTTCTATTATTTCACTCTGCCATGGCCATGGGCTTCTGGACTTGATTCTCATGATCATCATAGGGCTGCTCCTCTACCACCGAGGTAGATAGATTCCATCTTGATGCAATCCAGTTCCTACAATGAACATGCTATAGCCAACATACACCTCAGGGTTCCATATGGCTAGGAGACCGAGTAATGGTGTAGTCAAACTATAACACCCTCAAGGTGAACTGCCGATGCATCCTCAGGTCAAAGAACCAGACACACTACTGCAGCATCGAGTCAGTCATTGACGAGAAGGTAGACTTCCCTAATGACTACTCGAGGTGGTCACGCTCAGTGCCCTCGTTCTCTAACGAGTACCTGTACTCTCGCTCCGGTGTCTCCACACCGTAGACTCAAGACTCATCTACTAAAGAGAAGCGATTGTACACCAACCTTCCGGATCAATCACCATCCTCGTGATGATCCTATGGTCGGGAGCATTTTATGAGTTAATAATGATTATTCATGTCTTAAATTTTCAACTCTTGAAAATATGAATTATCATTACCATTAACTCAAAGGATGTATCACAGACACTAAATACACATATGTGATAGAAAATAACCCATTTTATTGATTATAGTCAAAATTATAATTTTGCCCCTAGAAGTGTATTACAAGTGTCAGCCAATTCTGGCTTCTAGGGCACATATATCTAACAATCTCCCACTTGTCCTAAAGCCAATTGGCTACAAGTCTAAGTCCCATCTTCTCAAGGTGGGCTTCGATCTTCTGCTGGCCCAACGGCTTTGTAAGTGGGTCTGCCACATTATCTGTGGAGTTGACTCTCTTGACCTCGACGTAACCCTTCTCGAGGTAATCGCGGATGAGGTGGTATCGCCGCTCAATGTGCTTGGATTTCTGGTGAGACCTCGGCTCCTTAGCAAGGGCTATGGCGCCATTGTTGTCGCAGTATAGAGGAATGGCATCTGATGGCATTACTCCAATTTCTGCAGCAAACTTCTTGTACCAGAATGCTTCCTTCGCAGCCTCTGATGCAGCGATATATTCTGCTTCCATGGTGGAATCTGCTATCACGGTTTGCTTGGAACTCTTCCAGCTGACAGCACCACCATTGCACACAAACAGACTCCCAGATGTCGACTTTCGATCATCTATATCGGACATGAAATCCGAGTCTGTGTATCCCTGGACTTGGAGTTCTCCATTACCAAAGACCAACATCATATCCTTAGTTCTTCTCAAGTACTTAAGGATACATTTCACAGAAGTCCAGTGTTCTTCACCTGGATTTGACTGATATCTGCTTGTGACACTCACAGCATGGGCTATATCAGGTCGTGTACATAGCATGGCATACATGAGGCTCCCTATTGCAGAAGCATAAGGGATCTTGCTCATGCGTTCTATTTCCTCAGGTGTGCTAGGGCACATCTTCTTGGAAAGATGAATACCATGTCTGAAGGGTATTAATCCCCTCTTAGAGTTTTCCATACTAAACCTCTTTAGTACTTTCCTCTATGTACATCTTCTGTGAAAGTCCTAGCATCCTATTCGGTCTATCCCTATAGACCTTAATTCCTAGAATAAAGGATGCTTCACCTAGGTCTTTCATGGAGAATTCCTTGGACAACCATATTTTGACTGTCGTGTCAACATGGGAATATCATTCCCAATAAGGAGGATGTCATCCACGTACAATACGAGGAAGACAACAGCGCTCCCACTGACCTTTTTGAAAACACATGGTTCCTCTTCATTTTTGATGAAACCAAACATTTTGATCACATCATTGAAATGAGTGTTCCAGCTCCGAGATGCTTGCTTAAGTCCATATATGGACCTTTGCAGCTTGCAAACCTTGTGATCAGTATCACTGGATGTGAAACCTAGCGGCTGTTCCATATAGATATCTTCCTCAAGATATCCATTTAAGAATGCCATTTTCACGTCCATTTGCCATATTTCATAATCGAAATAGGCTGCAACGGCAAGCAATGTGCGGATGGATTTTAGCATAGCCACTGGGAAAAGGTATCCTGATAGTCAATGCCTTCGCGTTGACTATAACCTTTTGCCACTAGTCTAGCCTTGAATGTCTCCATATTCCATCTGCACCAATCTTTCTCTTGAAGATCCATTTACACCCAATAGGTACTATACCTTCTGGTGGATCTACCAAGGTCCAGACTTGGTTTGAGTGCATCGAGTCAATTTCTGACTGCATTGCCTCTAGCCATTTCTCGGAGTCGATATCTGATATCGCCTCGTTGTAGGTTTTGGGATCATCACCATGAGCACCATTACCTACGAGGAACATTTTCCTCTACTTCCTCTGAAATAATACCTAAGTATCTTTCAGGGGGATGGAAAACTCTTTCCGATCTACGAGGTGGAGGAGGTAGTGTTCTTATTGGCTCAACCTGATTTGGTTCCAATTGGTCCTTAGCTCGTTGTACTTGTGAGACTTTCTCATCAAGCTTAATCTGCTTTCCAATGCCGCTATCTTGAATAAACTATTTTTCAAGAAAGATGGCATGTCGACTCACAATCACATTGTGGTCTTCTGGAATGTAGAAATAGTATCCTAATGACTCTTTAGGATATCCTATGAATCGAGCTCTAAAGGACCTAAACTCTAACTTGTCCGCTTGTTGTCTTTTGACATGAGCCGGACAACCCCAAATTCTGAGATGACTCAGACTTGGTTTCTTACCGTGCCATATCTCATACGGTGTGGTAGGAACGGTTTTAGAGGGAACCCTATTCAGTAGATAAATTGAAGTTAACAATGAATGTCCCCAAAGAAAATCAGGGAGGTCTGTGAAGCTCATCATGGATCGAACCATATCCAATAGAGTCCGATTTCTCCATTCTGAAACCCCGTTGAGTTGAGGTGTTCCTGGTGGAGTCCATTGAGAGACTATGCCATTTCCTTGAGATAGTCTAGGAATTTTCGGCTAAGGTATTCACCTCCTCGATCTGATCGAAGAACCTTAATGGGTTTTTCAGTTTGTTTTTCTACTTCATGTCTGAATTCTTTGAACTTTTCAAAAGCTTCAGACTTGTGTCTCATAAGATACACATACCCATACCTAGACAGATCATCGGTAAAGGTAATGAAGTAGACAAAATTGCCTCTAGCCGGCACATCAAATGGGCCGCACACATCAGTATGTACTAGGGCAAGGAGATCTGTGGCCCTCTCCCCATGTCCAACAAAAGGGAGTTTAGTCATTTTGCCTTGAAGACAAGATTCACAAGTTGGATATGACTCGAAAAGTCAATGGACTCAATAGCCCATTTTTCTCCAATTTGTTGATCCTATCTTCTGCTATATGACCTAATCTCAGGTGCCATAGATATCTATCATTTGGACTATCCCTAGGTCGTTTGGCATTCACGTTTTGCTCGATAGTTAGAATACATCAATATGCTGATAAAGATTAATAACGAATGCAATGGTCCTTAAAGCACATAACCTTCTAAGCAAAACAGGACTTTCCTTCTTGGTAATCGATCTTCAGGCATGGCATAGGTAAGTAGGGCACAGATTCTCAAGCTTCCAGGTGGCCGTTCGTTAGGGTTGCAATGGAAAATACTTTCCTTTGGCATCGGCCTTTCATTCTTCGATTCTGCCTTCTTCTTCTTTGCTCCTTCCACCTTCTTGCTTTTTCACAGACTTCTTTTTCTTTCCATAAGACTTTCTTTTGGAAGAAGTCCATTCCATAGCAAGAACTGAGCCTTTAGAACCTTTCATAGAAAGCTCAGCGGTGAACCAGCATATTCATTAATTCGGCCAAGGAATTTTGAAGTTTATGCATGTGGTAATTCATGATGAATTGCCCATATGCATCAGTCAAGGATTGCAGAATAATATCGTTCTGCAGATCCAAGTCTAACTTCACACCGAGCTTCTCAAGCTCTTCCATGTCCTTGATCATCATGTCAGACAGTGATCTTGGACTGACTGCCCATCACGCATCTTAGCCTTAAAAAGTCATTTCGTGACTTGATATTTGGCTGCGCGACTCTGTTCACCAAACATCTCCTGTAGGTGAGCCAACATTTGGCGAGCAGTCCCGATATCTTCATGTTGGCGCTGGAGCTCATCAGACATCGAGCCCAACATGTAATATCTGGCCTTATTATCTTCGTCTATCCATTTTTCCAGAGATGCTCTCTGTTCAGTGGATGGACGGGCTGGTAAGGTGGGAGGGTCCTGGTCCAATACATGGGTTAACTTCTCGGAACCCAAAATAATTTTGTAGTTCCTGAGCCAATCTTTATAATTGGGTCCAGTCAGTCTATGTGTGTCCAGGATACGTGCCAATGGGTTGGACGCAGACATTTTCCTGTAGAGAGTCAAAGATTCTAGTTAGATACTGTAATTATGACTTGACCAATTTGTTTAGGAATTTTATTTTTAAACAAATTAGCTCCCACTATTTTCTCGGATCCCTACACTCCCTCTGTAGAGATGCAAAAATCTCCACGATTAATGATTTCTAGTGGGTGGTGCGGTCTCACCAACTGACTCATCACCTCACCTAACAGTTATTGGTGATGGGTTAGCCAATGAGTGAACAACTCTTGTTCAATGATTCTCTAATCATGGTGCACCCAAACTTGGTCTCTAATTCATGAATCTCACCGTATCCGAAATATTGATCCACTCCTTAGTTAAGTCAGACCCACCATTTGCATAGACTGGGTTCCTAATTGAGTCTCTCACCGTATCCAAAATATTGAGCCCAACTCATCCTCCAGCCCATAGCATCCAATGCCTAATAGACATGGTTGCATCTTCCCGGTGCAACTGAGCCACTGTATCCAGTCGAGAACAATCAACCTCCGGAAGGGCCCGCACATCTACAATGGTGGAAGACCTCAGACTTAATCTTTTCTTAGGAAGAATTGATTCAGGTCTCATTAAACTAGACTTGTCATAGTCATAACAATTATGACTAACCTAGTGGCATGGGTTAGCTCGGATTATTGACCACCTCAGATCAGAACTGTGTCAATAGATATGGCCAGGTAAGTGAGACCGGTGGAAGGAATATGCCATTAACTCATACAAGAATGCATTCAGGTCGAGTAGCTTCCAATTAAAAACCAGTCGATCGTATGTGCCAAACTTACCTTAGACACCAAATTGTTGAGTCAGAACCAATTGGGTTAGCCTACAATCCAGACTCTAACCTCTGAGCCTAATTAGGTCTTGCTTGATCGTGACTCGATCTTGACCCAGACTTAATCCTATTAGGCTGGTCAATTTAAGCATTGTTGATCCCATCTAACCAACTCTTGATTCGGTTTGATCAACCGCTTAGACCTAATTGAGCTACCCAAGCCCGAACCCAGTATTATGAATATGTCTTAGATCTAAAATTCTTAATTTTAGATTTAATTAATATTTCATAATCTTAAGTTTTAATTAAGTAGGGTTCATAAACAAAATATGCATAATAAATCCTAGGATTTTAGGATCTAGGGTTTTGCAGAAAGTAAGTTTTGGGTTTCTAATTAAGGATGAACACGCAGCACCCCTACACATCATAAGAATGCCCCATCTGATGGAAGAAGAGGGCTTTTAAGTCCTTCTTCATTCTGAGATGTTGTAGATTTAATTTTTATTATTTTAATAATTAAAATAAAATTAGATAAATTAAATCAAATTTAATTTACCTTGAAGTGGGTAATCCTATTACCCGATGATGATCCTGTGGGCAACGGAAGGTTCTGGATCTAGCCACGCAAGTGCCTGGCCTCTATCGATATCCACTTAGGTTGGATCTAGAGATCCTCTTCTTCTCTATCACATCTCCAAAAATTAGATCTGGATCTGATCTGGAGGATCTTCAAAACTCCTTTTCGAAGATCAGCAGTCGTCCTTTGCAGCAGCGCAGCCTTCTAGCTTTCAGTCGCCTTTCTCTCATCTAGATTGCACCAACCAAGAATCCAAACCTCTTTGGACATGGAGAGGAAAGGGAAGAAGGTGCTTTGGCATGGAGGAGGAGAGGAGAAGCAGCCTTGGGGCATGGAGAATTGTGTTGCTCTTTGAGTTGGGCGCAGGGTCTTATTTATAGACTAAGCGTGATCCAACTCCTCTTCTATCCCAACCAATCACAACCCTTTGTGAAATCAGATCTAAATCTGATTGGTGGGAATAGAGTCCCCTAGATTCCTCCTTAGATAGTGCCTAAGATCAATCAAAGTTGGTTCTTAGGAGAACTCTAATCGGAATCCAAAAAGGAGATGGAGTCCCTATCCAACAGGGACTCCTAGGCGCCTCCAACTTGGGCACACGCTAAGGATGGCGTGCGCCCTCCTCCTTGCCAGGTTCTGGTAGGGGGACAGGCCCCCACCAGCTCTCCAATAGGTGCATGTGATACATGTGGTCAGAAGTCAAAGTGTCAATGGTCAATGTTTGACCAGTCAAAGGTCAACTTTTGACCAAAGTCAAAGGATGAGAAATGGCAGGTGACCAAAAATGGTAGGTAATGTCTTACAAAATAAGACAACCTTTTCTGACTTGGACAAGCTCCAGTCAGACCAAATGAAGGCCTCTAAGATGAGCACAAACTCCTTTGGCTCAGTCAGGACAACTATTTATGATAGTAAAAGAAGAACGTTAGGTTCAATCGAGTGCTAGCATGATTTTCTTGAACCTAATTGAATCTCATTCAGATCAATTGAACTGGATCAGTTCAATTGATGATCACCAGATTCAAACCCTTATTTGTGTGACCCAGTTAGGTTCAGTTCTGTATGGTAATGGGATATGTCATGATCTCTATCATCGACATCATCGAAACTCCTTTCGATGGATCAGAACTCTTCTGATTCGAACAGCTAGAATGATCGATCATCTAAATCATTCTAATTGCTCCCAAAATCCACCAGTGACACCTAGCAGTATATGGTGGCAACCCATCAGAGCTGAATGCGAAACCTCTTGGTGCAGCTACCTGTGTGATTAAGTTCTTCTATCTTAAGCCCCGATCAGATTAGGGTTAAGGTGAACTCGTCAAACCCTAGTGTCTGTCATATGATGTAATCATTCGATTCAAGTCCAATGTGAAAATCTAAATAGAAACTCTTTCTATTATTTCACTCTGCCATGGCCATGGGCTTTCTGGACTTGATTCTCATGATCATCATAGGGCTGCTCCTCTACCACCGAGGTAGATAGATTCCATCTTGATGCTATCCAGTTCCTACAATGAACATGCTATAGCCAACATACACCTCAGGGTTCCGATATGGCTAGGAGACCGAGTAATGGTGTAGTCAAACTATAACACCCTCAAGGTGAACTATCCGATGCATCTCAGGTCAAAGAACCAGACACACTACTGCAGCATCGAGTCAGTCATTGACGAGAAGGTAGACTTCCTAATGACTACTCGAGGTGGTCACGCTCAGTGCCCTCGTTCTCTAACGAGTACCTATACTCTCGCTCTGGTGTCTCCACACCGTAGACTCAAGACTCATCTACTAAAGAGAAGCGATTGTACACCAACCTTCCGGATCAATCACCATCCTCGTGATGATCCTATGGTCGGAAGCATTTTATGAGTTAATAATGATTATTCATGTCTTAAATTTTCAACTCTTGAAAATATGAATTATCATTATCATTAACTCAAAGGATGTATCACAGACACTAAATACACATATGTGATAGAAAATAACCCATTTTATTGATTATAGTCAAAATTATGATTTTGCCCCTAGAAGTGTATTACATGTGTCAGCCAATTCTAGCTTCTAGGGCACATATATCTAACATTCCTGGCATATCTGGTGGGACCCAAGCGAAGACATCCACATTCTTTCTGAGGAAAGTGACAAGTCGCTCCTGAACCTCATCTCCCAAGTTGGAGCCGATTTGCATAGTGTGCTCTACGCTCCCATCGTTTAATGGCATAGATACAAGGTCCCCCATAGACTTTCCTTGCTCCTCGATAAGGTTGTCATGGACATCCAGCCCATCAATAGGATAAAAATCGGGCTGGATGTTTTTTTGTAGGGCAATGGAGTAACAGCATCTTGCCAATGCCTGGTCTTCCCTGATCTCTCCAATTTCATAGCTCGTTCAAAACTTCACCTTTATATAATAAGTTAACACCACTGCTCGAAGTGCATTCAAACCAAATCGGCTAAGAATAGCATTATAGGCAGATGGAGTCTTTATGACTAGAAAATCGATCTATGCGTTAACCAGCTTTAGGCGTTGCCCTGCAGTCGTAGTCAAAGTTATTATGCCCTCAACTGGCATGGCATCGTCAATGAAGCCTACCAACGGAAAGTTCATAGGTCCTAAGTAGTTATTGAGTAAGGGCATTTTTGAGAAAATATCATAAAACAAAATATCAATAGCGCTTCCATTATCTATCAAAATGAGGTGCACACCATAGTCAGCAATGTTTAAAGAGATTACAACCATGTCATTGCACAGAAATTGGACTCCTTGAGCATCCTCATCGGTGAAAGTGATGGACTCCTCAGTTCTCCACCTCTTTTCAGGCTTGGCTGATCCGCTAGCCTTCTCTCACTAAAGTCCCCCAAAGATAGTGTTGATGATGCCAAGGGGTGGCCGATCCACCTGCTGCTCCTTTCTTTGCGATTCTGATTGTGGAAATGCTTTTGGCCGATCTTTCTGCCCTTCAGGTCGATGCCATAGGAATTGACCAAGTCTGCCTCACTTGATGAGCTCCTCGAACTCATCTTGGAGCTGAATACACTCTTTAGTATTGTGACTGTGGTCATGATGATAGAGGCAGAACTTGTTTGGGTTGCATCTGCTAGGATGGGAGCACATCCTTTTGGGCCTCAGCAGCTGCTCCTTAATCTCCATCAGCACTTGCATTTTTGGAGCATTGAGGGGGGCATAATTATGGAACCTTCGAAGGGGGGAACCCCACTGCGCCTTTCTATCAGGGCTTCCCTACTTCCAAGTTCGGGGAGGAGTTCGAGCACGCTTACGCTCAAGGAGAGTTTGGGAGCACGATCGAACTTCACTCAGCTTTCCTTTCTCAGCGGGCCTGCCCGGCTTGCTGAGTCACCATTCTCCAATGGCTTCATTATCCTTGGCCTTGAAGGCTTCTTCCACTCATGCATATCCTTCAGCTCGAGCTAGCATATCAACAAAATCTTTGGGATACTTCATCTTTAGGGAGAACAATAGATTGTTCTTCTGAAGGCCATCCTTTAGCATGGCCAACACAATAGATTGATCCAGGTTTCAGACCTCTAGCACAGCAGCATTGAATCGATTAACAAAAGCTCAGATGGATTCTCCCTCCTATTGCTTGATGTTGATGAGGGATTCCGAGCCTCACCTGGGATGTCAGCTACTAACAAAATGAGCCACAAACTGATGGCTCATCCGATCAAAAAAGAAGATGGTATTCGGCTTGAGGGCCAAGTGTCAGATATGTGTGCCCTAGAAGCCAGAATTGGCTGACACTTGTAATACACTTCTAAGAATAAAATTATAATTTTAACTAATAATAAAATAGATTATTTTCTATCATATATGTATATTTAGTATCTGTGATACATCCCTTGAGTTAATGATAATAATAATTCTTATTTTCAAGAGTTGAAAATTTAAGATAAGAATTTTCATTATTAACTCATAAAATGCTCCTGACCATAGGATTATCATAAGGATGGTGATTGATCTGAAAGCTTAGTGTACAATCGCTTGTTTTTAGTAGATGAGTCTTGAGTCTATGGTGTAGAGACACTGAAGTGAGAGTATAGGTACTCGTAAGAGAACGAGGGCACTGAGTGTGACCACCTTGGATAGTCATAACAACTTCTCGTCGATGACTGACTCGAAGCTGCAGTGGTGTGTCAGGTTCTTTGACCTGAGATGCATTGGTAGTTCACCTTGAGGGTGTTACAGTTTGACTATACCATGACTCGATCTCCAAGCCACTCGGAACCCTGAGGTGTATGTTGGTTATAGCATGTTCATTGTAGGAATTGGATTGCACCAAGATGGAATCTATCTACCTCGGTGGATAAGGAGCAGCCCTATGATGTGTTAGATATGTGTGCCCTAGAAGCCAGAATTGACTGACACTTGTAATATACTTCTAAAAGCAAAATTATAATTTTGATTATAAATAATAAAATGGATTATTTTTTATCACATATGTGTATTCAGTGTCTGTGATACATTCCTTGAGTTAATGGTAATGATAATTTTTATTTTCAAGAGTTGAAAATTTAAGGCAAGAATTTTCATTATTAACTCATAAAATGCTCCTGACCGTAGGATCATTATAAGTATGGTGATTAATCCGAAAGGTTAGGTGTACAATCGCTTCTCTTATAGTAGATGAGTCTTGAGTCTATGGTGTAGAGACACCGGAGCGAGAGTACAGGTACTCGTTAGAGAAGGGGGGCACTGAGCGTGACCACCTCGAGTAGTCATAAGGAAGTCTACCTTCTCATCGAATGACTGACTCGATGCTGCAGTGGTGTGTTTAGGTTCTTTGACCTGAGGTGCATCGACAGTTCACCCTTGAGGGTGTTATAGTTTGACTACACCATGACTCGATCTCCTAGCCATATCGGAAATCCTGAGGTGTATGTTGGCTATAGCATGTTCATTGTAGGAACTGGATTGCATCAAGATGGAATCTATCTACCTCGGTGGTATAGAGGAGCAGCCCTATGATGATCATGAGAATCAAGTCCATAAAGCCCATGGCCATGGCAGAGAGTGAAATAATAGAAAGAGTTTCTATTTAGATTTTCACATCAGGACTTGAATCGAATGATTACATCATATGACAGAAACTAGGGTTTGACGAGTTCACCTTAACCCTAATCTGATCGGGGCTCAAGATAGAAGAACTTAATCACACAAGGTAGCTGCACCAAGAGGTTCGCATTCAGCTTCTGATGGGTTGCCACCATATACTGCTAGGTGTCACTGGTGGATTTTGGGAGCAATTAGAATGATTTAGATGATCGATCATTCTAGCTGTTCGAATCAGAAGAGTTCTGATCCATCGAAAGGAGTTTCGATGATGTCGATGATAGAGATCATGACATATCCCATTACCATACAGAACTGAACCTAACTGGATCACACAAATAAAAGGTTTGAATCTGGTGATCATCAATTGAACTAATCCTAGTTCAATTGATCTGAATGAGATTCAATTAGGTTCAAGAAAATCGTGCTAGCACTATCGATTGAACCTAACGTTCTTCTTTTACTATCATAAATAGTTGTCCTGACTGAGCCAAAGGAGTTTGTGCTCAATCAGAGGCCTTCATACCTGGTCTGACTGGAGCTTGTCCAGGTCAGAAAAGGGTTGTCTTATTTTGTAAATTTAAGACAACAGCTACCATTTTTGGTCATCACCTGCCATTTCTTGTCCTTTGACTTTGGTCAAAAGTTGACCTTTGACCTTGGACATTCTTGACCCATGTGTCATGCACTTATTGGAGAGCTGGTGGGGGCTTGTCCCCTCCCTAGAACCTGAAAAGGAAAGGGGAACATGCCTAGGATGGCGTGCACCCAAGTGGATAGGCGATGCCTGGAGTCCCATGTTGGACAAGGACTCCAGGTTCCTTTTGGATTCAAATAGGTGACTCCTCACCTGAGACTTTGACTAGGTCTTAGGCACCAACTTAAGACTGAATCTTAGGAATCCTCATCTGGAGGAATCCAAGGATTCTATCCCACCAATCAGATTTAGATCTGATTTCACAAAGGGTTGTGATTGGTTGGAGTGAAGAGGAGTTGGATGGTCACAGCTTAGTCTATAAATAAGACCCTGCGCCCAACTCAATAGAATCCTTCCTAGCCATGCCCCAAGGCTGCCTCTCTCCTCTCCTCCATGCCAAACCTTTTTCTCCTCTCTCTCCTCTCCATGTCCAAAAGGAGTTTTGGGACCTTCAGTTGGTGCGATTCCAGATCAAGAAAAGGCGACAGAAAGCTAGAAGGCTGCACTGCTGCAAAGGACGACTGCTGATCTTCAAAAGGAGTTTTGAAGATCCTCCAGATCAGATCCAGATCTAATTTTTGGAGACATGATAGAGAAGAAGAGGATCTCCAGATCCAGCCTGAGTGGATACCGGTAGAGGCCAGGCGCTTGCGTGGCTAGATCCAGAACCTTCCGCTGCATCAGGATCATCAACGGGTAATAGGATTACCCATATCAAGGTAAATTTAAATTTGATTTAATTTATTTAATTTTATTTATTTATTAAAATAATAAAATTAGATCTGAAAATATCTCAGATCTGATTAGGATCAAAGAGAAAAATTTTTGAAATATATCTCTTGATCTGATCAGATCTGAACGAACCTGGACCTCAGAAAATCAGGATTTTTCCTTCAACTGGTATCAGAGCCAAGGTTCTAAAAATTTATTTAGATCTAATTTTAAATTTTAATTAAAAATAAGTGATTTAGATGTCACATGAGATGTGATCAGATCTAAAATCAAAAAAAAAAAATTAAAATTAAATGATTTGGATCTAAGATTAGAAGAATATGCATGACTAGTTCTAGAATAGAATAGTTCTATAGAATAGTACTTGCAATATTTTCATAATTTTTGATTTAATTAAATCATAATTTTTAGATCTATTTATTTACTATTTTTTGATATATATAAATATTTATAATAACATCTAAAAAATAGTAAATAAATTAATTATTTAATTTTAAATCATATGAGATATGATTGATGCATGTCTAGACTAGTTGTAGAATAGTTCTACATAATTATCTAGATTAGAATTTATTTTGATTAGATCAATTTAAATCTAATTTTTTAGATTATTATGAGATAATTTAGATCTAAAAATATGCATGATTCGATACATGAGAGATGTATGCAAAATATGCCATGATTAGATCTAATTTGTATATGAGATATATGATATAGATCTAAAACTATTTTGTAGTATTGCATGTTCCTGATTAAGGCGTTCCTCTTGGCCGTCCGGTCATAAGAATGAAAGAAGGGTTTAAAGGCCCTCTCTTCCCATTCGATGGGGTGTTCTTATGATGTGTAGGGGTGCTGCGCATTCGTCCTTAATCAGAAATCCAAAACTTACTTTCTGCAAAACCCTAGATCCTGAAACCCTAGGATTTATTGTGCATATTTTGTTTATGAACCCTACTTAATTAAGAATTAAGATTATGGAATATTAATTAGGTCTAAAATTGAGAATTTTAGATCTAAGACATATTCATAATACTGGGTTCGGGCTTGGGTAGCTCAATTAGGTCTAAGCGGTTGATCAAACCGAATCAAGAGTTGGTTAGATGGGATCAACAATGCTTAAATTGACCAGCCTAATAGGATTAAGTCTGGGTCAAGATCGAGTCACGATCAAGCAAGACCTAATTAGGCTCAGAGGTTAGAGTCTGGATTGTAGGCTAACCCAATTGGTTCTGACTCAACAATAATTTGGTGTCTAAGGTAAGTTTGGCACATACGACCGACTGGTTTTTAATTGGAAGCTACTCGACCTGAATGCGTTCTTGTACGAGTTAATGGCATATTCCTTCCACCGGTCTCACTTACCTGGCCATATCTGTTGACACAGTTCTGATCTGAGGTGGTCAATAATCCGAGCTAACCCATGCCACTAGGTTAGTCATAATTGTTATGACTAAGACTATGATAAGTCTAGTTTAATGAGACCTGAATCAATTCTCCCTAAGAAAAGATTAAGTCTGAGGTCTTCCACCATTGTAGATGTGCGGGCCCTTCCCGGGGTTGATTGTTCTCGGCTGGATACAGTGGCTCAGTTGCACCGAGGAAGATGCAACCATGTCTATTAGGCATTGGATGCTATGGGCTGGAGGATGAGTTGGGCTCAATATTTTGGATACGGTGAGAGACTCAATTAGGAATCCAGTCTATGCAAATGGTGGGTCTGACTTAACTAAGGAGTGGATCAATATTCTGGATACGGTGAGATTCATGAATTAGAGACCAAGTTTGGGTGCACCATGATTAGAGAATCATTGAACAAGAGTTGTTCACTCATTGGCTAACCCATCACCAATAACTGTTAGGTGAGGTGATGAGTCAGTTGGTGAGACCGCACCACCCACTAGAAATCATTAATCATGGAGATTTTTGCATCTCTACAGAGGGAGTGTAGGGATCCGAGAAAATAGTGGGAGCTAATTTGTTTAAAAATAAAATTTCTAAATAAATTGGTCAAGTCATAATTACAGTATCTAACTAGAATCTTTGACTCTCTACAGAAAAATGTCTGCGTCCAACCCATTAGGCACGTATCCTGGACACACATAGACTGACCGGACCCAATTATAAAGATTGGCTCAGGAACTACAAAATTATTTTGGGTTCCGAGAAGTTAACCCATGTATTGGACCAGGACCCTCCCACCTTACCAGCCCGTCCATCCACTGAACAGAGAGCGTCTCTGGAAAAATGGATAGACGAAGATAATAAGGCCAGATATTACATGTTGGGCTCGATGTCTGATGAGCTCCAGCGCCAACATGAAGATATCGGGACTGCTCGCCAAATGTTGGCTCACCTACAGGAGATGTTTGGTGAACAGAGTCGCGCAGCCAAGTATCAAGTCACGAAATGACTTTTTAAGGCTAAGATGCGTGATGGGCAGTCAGTCCAAGATCACTGTCTGATGAATGATCAAGGACATGGAAGAGCTTGAGAAGCTCGGTGTGAAGTTAGACTTGGATCTGCAGAATGATATTATTCTGCAATCCTTGACTGATGCATATGGGCAATTCATCATGAATTACCACATGCATAAACTTCAAAATTCCTTGGCCGAATTAATGAATATGCTGGTTACCGCTGAGCTTTCTATGAAAGGTTCTAAAGGCTCAGTTCTTGCTATGGAATGGACTTCTTCCAAAAGAAAGTCTTATGGAAAGAAAAAGAAGTCTGTGAAAAAGCAGAAAGGTGGAAGGAGGAAAGAAGAAGAAGGCAGAGCCGAAGAAGAAAGGCCGCTGTCAAAGGAAAGTGTTTCCATTGCAACAGCGACGGCCATTGGAAGCGGAACTGCCCTACTTACCTGGCCACCCTGAAGAACAAGAAGGAAGGTCCTTCTGGAGGTATGCTCGTTATTGAGTCTAACCTTACGGTTTCTTCTGCATCCAGTTGGGTGCTTGACTCTGGTTCTAGTGCTCATCTGTGCACTTCTATGCAGGGTCTTGAGGATAGCAGGAGGCTGAGGGATGGAGACATGATCCTACGCATCGGTAAAATGGAGCAAGAGTTGCTGCAGTGGCCGTGGGAACATACCCTCTTCGATTACCATCTGGTTTAGACTTAGTTTTGAAAGACTGTTATTATGTGCCTGCAGCTAGCAGGAAATTTGATTTCTGTTTCATGCTTAGCACTAGAAGGCTATGTGATTACCTTCTTTAAGGACCATTGTAACATTCTTTATGAAAGAAATAAAATTGCAAATGGTTTTCCTTATTAATGGTCTTTATCAGCTACATATTGATGTACCTATTCTTAACTATCGAGCAAAACGTGAATGCCAAACGACCTAGGGATAGTCCAAATGATAGATATCTATGGCACCTGAGATTAGGTCATATAGCAGAAGATAGGATCAACAAATTGGAGAAAAATGGGCTATTGAGTCCATTGACTTTCGAGTCATATCCAACTTGTGAATCTTGTCTTCAAGGCAAAATGACTAAACTCCCTTTTGTAGGACATGGGGAAAGGGCCACAGATCTCCTTGCCCTAGTACATACTGATGTGTGCGGCCCATTTGATGTGCCGGCTAGAGGCAATTTTGTCTACTTCATTACCTTTACCGATGATCTGTCTAGGTATGGGTATGTGTATCTTATGAGACACAAGTCTGAAGCTTTTGAAAAGTTCAAAGAATTCAGACATGAAGTAGAAAAATAAACTGAAAAATCCCATTAAGGTTCTTCGATCAGATCGAGGAGGTGAATACCTTAGCCGGGAAATTCCTAGACTATCTCAAGGAAAAATGGCATAGTCTCTCAATGGACTCCACCAGGAACACCTCAACTCAACGGGGTTTCAGAATGGAGAAATCGGACTCTATTGGATATGGTTCGATCCATGATGAGCTTCACAGACCTCCCTGATTTTCTTTGGGGACACTTCATTGTTAACTTCAATTTATCTACTGAATAGGGTTCCTTCTAAAACCGTTCCTACCACACCGTATGAGATATGGCATGGTAAGAAACCAAGTCTGAGTCATCTCAGAATTTGGGGTTGTCCGGCTCATGTCAAAAGACAACAAGCGGACAAGTTAGAGTTTAGGTCCTTTAGAGCTCGATTCATAGGATATCCTAAAGAGTCATTAGGATACTATTTCTACATTCCAGAAGACCACAATGTGATTGTGAGTCGACATGCCATCTTTCTTGAAAAATAGTTTATTCAAGATAGCGGCATTGGAAAGCAGATTAAGCTTGATGAGAAAGTCTCACAAGTAGCAACGAGCTAAGGACCAATTGGAACCAAATCAGGTTGAGCCAATAAGAACACTACCTCCTCCACCTCGTAGATCGAAAAGAGTTTTCCATCCCCCTGAAAGATACTTAGGTATTATTTTTCAGAGGAAAGTAGAGAAAATGTTCCTCGTAGGTAATGGTGCTCATGGTGATGATCCCAAAACCTACAACGAGGCGATATCAGATATCGACTCCGAGAGAAATGGCTAGAGGCAATGCAGTCAGAAATTGACTCGATGCACTCAAACCAAGTCTGGACCTTGGTAGATCCACCAGAAGGTATAGTACCTATTGGGTGTAAATGGATCTTCAAGAGAAAGATTGGTGCAGATGGAATATGGAGACATTCAAGGCTAGACTAGTGGCAAAAGGTTATAGTCAATGCGAAGGCATTGACTATCAGGATACCTTTTCCCAGTGGCTATGCTAAAATCCATCCGCACATTGCTTGCCATTGTTGCAGCCTATTTCGATTATGAAATATGGCAAATGGATGTGAAAATGGCATTCTTAAATGGATATCTTGAGGAAGATATCTATATGGAACAGCCGCTAGGTTTCACATCCAGTGATACTGATCACAAGGTTTGCAAGCTGCAAAGGTCCATATATGGACTTAAGCAAGCATCTCGGAGCTGGAACACTCATTTCAATGATGTGATCAAAATGTTTGGTTTCATCAAAAATGAAGAGGAACCATGTGTCTTTCAAAAAGGTCAGTGGGAGCGCTGTTGTCTTCCTCGTATTGTACGTGGATGACATCCTCCTTATTGGGAATGATATTCCCATGTTGACCATAGTCAAAATGTGGTTGTCCAAGGAATTCTCCATGAAAGACCTAGGTGAAGCATCCTTTATTCTAGGAATTAAGGTCTATAGGGATAGACCGAATAGGATGCTAGGACTTTCACAGAAGATGTACATAGAGGAAGTACTAAAGAGGTTTAGTATGGAAAACTCTAAGAGGGGATTAATACCCTTCAGACATGGTATTCATCTTTCCAAGAAGATGTGCCCTAGCACACCTGAGGAAATAGAACGCATGAGCAAGATCCCTTATGCTTCTGCAATAGGGAGCCTCATGTATGCCATGCTATGTACACGACCTGATATAGCCCATGCTGTGAGTGTCACAAGCAGATATCAGTCAAATCCAGGTGAAGAACACTGGACTTCTGTGAAATGTATCCTTAAGTACTTGAGAAGAACTAAGGATATGATGTTGGTCTTTGGTAATGGAGAACTCCAAGTCCAGGGATACACAGACTCGGATTTCATGTCCGATGTAGATGATCGAAAGTCGACATCTGGGAGTCTGTTTGTGTGCAATGGTGGTGCTGTCAGCTGGAAGAGTTCCAAGCAAACATGTGATAGCAGATTCCACCATGGAAGCAGAATATATCGCTGCATCAGAGGCTGCGAAGGAAGCATTCTGGTACAAGAAGTTTGCTGCAGAAATTGGAGTAATGCCATCAGATGCCATTCCTCTATACTGCGACAATAATGGCGCCATAGCCCTTGCTAAGGAGCCGAGGTCTCACCAAAATCCAAGCACATTGAGCGGCGATACCACCTCATCCGCGATTACCTCGAGAAGGGTTACGTCGAGGTCAAGAGAGTCGAACTCCACAGATAATGTGGCAGACCCACTTACAAAGCCGTTGGGCCAGCAGAAGATCGAAGCCCACCTTGAGAAGATGGGACTTAGACTTGTAGCCAATTGGCTTTAGGACAAGTGGGAGATTGTTAGATATATGTGCCCTAGAAGCCAGAATTGGCTGACACTTGTAATACACTTCTAGGGGCAAAATTATAATTTTGACTAAAATAATAAAATGGGTTATTTTCTATCACATATGTGTATTTAGTGTCTGTGATACATCCTTTGAGTTAATGGTAATGATAATTCATATTTTCAAGAGTTGAAAATTTAAGACATGAATAATCATTATTAACTCATAAAATGCTCCTGACCATAGGATCATCACGAGGATGGTGATTGATCTGAAAGGTTGGTGTACAATCGCTTCTCTTTAGTAGATGAGTCTTATCCTTTGAGTTAATGGTAATGATAATTCATATTTTCAAGAGTTGAAAATTTAAGAGAGACATGAATAATCATTATTAACTCATAAAATGCTCCCGACCATAGGATCATCACGAGGATGGTGATTGATCTGAAGGTTGGTGTACAATCGCTTCTCTTTAGTAGATGAGTCTTGAGTCTACGGTGTGGAGACACCGAAGCGAGAGTACAGGTACTCGTTAGAGAACGAGGGCACTGAGCGTGACCACCTCGAGTAGTCATTAGGAAGTCTACCTTCTCGTCAATGACTGACTCGATGCTGCAGTAGTGTGTCTGGTTCTTTGACCTGAGATGCATCGGCAGTTCACCTTGAGGGTGTTATAGTTTGACTACACCATTACTCGGTCTCCTAGCCATATGGAACCCTGAGGTGTATGTTGGCTATAGCATGTTCATTGTAGGAACTGGATTGCATCAAGATGGAATCTATCTACCTCGGTGGTAGAGGAGCAGCCCTATGATGATCATGAGAATCAAGTCCAGAAGCCCATGGCCATGGTAGAGTGAAATAATAGAAAGAGTTTCTATTTAGATTTTTCACATCGGACTCTTGAATCGAATGATTACATCATATGACAGAGACTAGGGTTTGACGAGTTCACCTTAACCCTAATCTGATCGGGGCTCAAGATAGAAGAACTTAATCACACAGGTAGCTGCACCAAGAGGTTCGCATTCAGCTCTGATGGGTTGCCACCATATACTGCTAGGTGTCACTGGTGGATTTTGGGAGCAATTAGAATGATTTAGATGATCGATCATTCTAGCTGTTCGAATCAGAAGAGTTCTGATCCATCGAAAGGAGTTTCGATGATGTCGATGATAGAGATCATGACATATCCCATTAC
>QRFJ01004058.1:0-37395 GCA_006176705.1 Cocos nucifera | reverse complement strand
AATTATAAGAATATATTAAAATTAATTTGTTTAGAGTAAGAATATATCTCAAACTTCTTTTCACTCTAAATAGTTTTCAGAAATGATTTGGTAATCAAATCAAAAGAATATAGATCAAATGGAATCATCATATTAAGGCTCAAAAGTTTAATGAAATCAATATTCATTTACTTTAATATAAACTAATTAGAATTTTTAATCATAGCTAGATAATATCACTTCCCTTATTTTTTATAATTAATGCTAGATAAATTTTTTTTTAAAATTTTTGTCCTCCTTTTTCTTTCAAATCAAGTAGTTTAAACATGAATTTAACTACTAAATTTAGATTTTCTAAATTTAAAAGATAATTTTAATTTTAAAGTCCTTTTTAAATAATTGATTATTTCTTCTTTAATATTTTTTTCTCCTTACTTTAGCAAATAAAGCCATTTTAAAATTAAATAAAATTTAAAAATACAAGCATCAATTGAGTGAAATAAGCATTAATCAAACAAAACATTCAATCAACTAGGTTTAGAAAAATATATGAGATTCTTTGAATTTATCTCAAGAGATATCATATCAAGATTATATCAATATAAAATAGATTTAAGATATTATATCCAATTCTTTTGCCAAAAAATAATACAGTAAAATGCAAGGCAAGAATGATACCAATGACACCAAGAGTAAAAATTTTCTTAGAAAGAAACTTCTTGATACCAATTAAACTAAAATTTAGATCAAATCATAATTTTCTTAATAGTTCAATACTATTTAAAAATTAATTTATAAATTCTGCTTGATACTAATGATTTTAGTTTTGAATTGATAAAGATGAATTGATTCAAATCAAATACTTTGAGGATTTTGAATGATAAATCAATTTGAATTGATATTAGCAAATTAGTCAAGGCAAATTGTAAAGAAATTTTTTGTTATTCTTTAAAAAGATCATCTCTTTCTTTTCTTAAGAAATATCTAGCAATTAGGGATAGAAAAGGTATGTACTTTTGAATTTATTTCAAATGATATCATATTAAACATATAGCTATGCAAAATCAGATTTGAAATAAAAATATTCTTCTCTTTTTTGCCAAAAGATAAATCAATCAAATACATGATAAATAGCAAAATGTTTGATACCAATCACTTAAAATAGAAGTCCTCTTTAAAAGTTTAGCTTTGAAGATAAATGATAACCTTCTTGAAACATCTTGTTAGATATCAACTTCAAAAAATTCAAGAAGATCATTTTTTAAATTCAATTTTCAAAATCAATCAATTAGAATAAAATAAGAATGTTCATCAATAATTTTTTTTTTTAAGATCAAAGAGTCAATCAAATTGATGATCAAGAGAGATATTCAAGAAAATTTAGAGGATCATAAAAAATAATCAATTGGTGGGTTCCAATAATCAATGTAAATAAGATTAAATAAAAGAAAACTGGATGAAGGCTTTATATGTTCAGTTCAACTAGGAAGTTTCAAATTTTTAGAAGAATTTTGATAATTTAGCTTCTTATAGTGAATGCCAAAAATATTAATTTTTCTTGTAGGTTTAGCAATTAAAATATTCACATCCAGTTAAGTATTTTTTAAATTAAATTTATTAATTATAAAATTGATATGGGAAGGCTTAAGATATCATGCTAAATTTTAAGATAAAACCATTTCAACCATAGCATGATATATAGAAGAGAGCATGCTGATTTAAAAATTAAAATATTCAAACTATTGCTAGCATCAAAATCAATCATACTTCTTAAAGCATAAAAAGAGTTATCATATGCATACATATTAGCAAATCAATAAAGTAAATACATTCAATAAATCAAGCTTTCTATTCTAGGAGTATGATCATTTTAAGCAAAGATAAAATCATCAAAATCAATCTAACATGCTTAATAATTATGCTAATTAATAATTAAAATATAATTAGCAAATAATGATGGCATGATGTGAGAAAAGTTTAGATTTTACCAAACATCATCATCCATCCAATTTTATTTCCAAGGCATCCATCCATTAAATTTTTTCTTTTCATTCCATTGGATCCTTGGTGTACCTGCAAAAATCACTTTCTAGATTTTGGTACCCAAGCCATCTTGGATCCATTGAGGTTAGAGCATATGGTTCCTTTTGGAATTCAAATTTATTTAACTAAAGTATGACCAATTATCTTAATATGATATTCAAAAATTTTATGGCCTACTTTATTATATTAAAGACATGTAAATGAATTATTTTCATGTGAAGCTTCGCTAAACATGTTTTTGATAAATTTTTATTTTCTTAAAGGACTATACCCAATTTCAGCTTTATTGAAAATAGCCATTTGATTATTCAAAATTGCTTGAAGCTTTTGAGATCCAATAGTAAATTTTTCAAGCATGAATTTTAAATTTTCAATCTCTTTTCTTAGTTTTGTATTTTCTTCCAAAAGAGATCTCTCAGATTTCAAGAGCTTTTCTTTTTCTTTAATAAAGAATTTTTTTAGATTTAACTATATTTTCTTTTCTTACTTAGAGTTTCAACTAGTTCTAAAAATTTTTTCTTTTCTTTGGCCAAATATTTTATATCTTTCAAAAGATCTTCTTTTTCACTCAAAATTTTATTTTTCTCTTCAATCAAGGAAAGATTAGACTTTTTAAGTTCTTTTTCTTTTAGTCTTATTTTTTTGTATTCATCGATTAAATTGTTAAAGGCTTCAAATAACTCATCAAAAGTAAATTGAAAAGAATTTTCAGAATTTACCTCATCTTCATTGATCATGAGGCAAAGATTTATTGTACTTTCTTCCTCTTTTTTATTTCTTATTTCTTCGCTTTGCTCCCCCTTAATTAATATTTTCTTTTTCTTTTGTTTTCTCTTCTTTTTTTCTTCTTTTTCATCCTCATGAACCATGAGGTATATGTTGGGGTGAGCTTTCTTTTCTTCTTGGAAGCTTGAATTCTTCTTTTGATTTGCTTCCTTATAAGTTCTTTCCAATTTCTCCCATACATGTTTTGTTGAAATACATGAAAAAATAATATAAAATACATTTAACTTTAATGAGCAATAAAGTATATTCTTGGTCTTAGCATTAAGTTGGGCCATTTTTTTATCATGCTCTTTCAATGCATTGATCTTGTGTGGGCCATCTATTATAATTTTTTATAATTTATAATCATGTGCTTGTATAAAGATTTTCATTCTAGCTTTCTAATAGATATAATTAGAACTATTAAAAAGTGAAGGTCTATTTATAGAATAACCTTCATTAAATAAAGACTCTATTAGAATTGACAAAATCTTTAACTCTAGATGGTTAGGTCAATAATTAATAATAGAGCACCTGCTATGATACCAATTGTTGTCCAAAGGTAGCAACCCAAGAGGGGGGGGGGGTGAATTGGGTTCTTATAAAAAAATTATCCAAATTTGCTTTCTAAACAAGTATGTGCTTTGATTTCAATTAAAGTGGTATGATGAAATGTATGCAATATAAGCAGTAGAATTAGGATAACAAAATCAAACTATAAAAATAAAGTAAGAATTATAAGTATGCAAAGAAAAAGAAGAAAAGAGATCAACACAAATACATAAAGATTTATAGTGGTTTGGTGCAACTCGCACCTACGTCCACTCTCCAAGCTTTTCTTGAGATTTTTACGCTAATCCATCCTTGATTATAGTAAACCAAGTTGGTTTTTTATGCTCACAAACAAACCTAGTTGGTTTTTACAGGAGCACCAACTAAAACCTAACACCATTAGTTTTTTGGGTTTACTAACAACCCAGTTGATTTTTTGGGCTCACTAATCAAAGCCTACAATCTCCAATTTTGGACTTGGATGGGCCTAATCCCCAAGTTTTTTTCCCCCTAAGAAACTTAAAAAGAAACAAAAATATAATATAAGAATTTTAGTACAAAAATAAAAAATAGAGTTGAAACTCTTTGAGCACAAAGAGGAGATTGAATAATCGGCTCTTTTGAAGCTTGGAAACTCATTTTTGAGGCTTGAGAAGTTGTAGAAGATAGCTCTTGAATGCCCTCTGAAATCGCTATAAAATTCTTCTCTTTTTCTTTTTTATTGATGTGCAATAGAATTCCTTAGATTTGAAAAATGATTTCTCTCTTTAAATCCCTTACTCCTATTTTTCAATTGATTCTTCACCTTTAAATACTTTTGAAGATGGTTGGAGAGAGATTTCTAGCTGTTGGAAGCATTGAAATAGCCGTTGGGAGTGAAAACTAGCCATTGGAATGCTTGTAGAAAAATTTTGTTGAAGTTTATCGTGAATTTGGAGAGCTCTCAATTTTTCTGTGAGAACTCTCAGTTTTCTAGTTAGAGCTCTCAAGAATTTTTGAGATGTCTCGATTTCACAGTGAGAGCTCTCAAGAATTTTTGAGCTTGTGCCACGATAATGTGCAGGAGTACCAAATAGCTTGAAGAAGCCTTCAAATTTTCACGGGTGGTCTCCAAATTTTTAGGAGACATCTTTAAAAATTTTGTCTTCATTTTTTTCCAATGTTTGACCTTCTAAACTTGAATTTCTAGGCCCCAAACTCTTCTAAACAAGATTGCTTCCTTCAATTTTAATTTTTCTTCTTTCAATCATACTTTCTTCATACCAAGCCATTCAAATATGTGTGAATTTGATCTTTTAAGTATTTTGGCATAGCATCTTGAGAGGATTTATTCTTGAGATAATTTTTTTATTTTGGATACTTGAAAAATCCTACACACATTCTTGAGACATATGATTAGATACATAATAAACTCAAGATTTGGCAATCATCAAAATCAATCATGGGATCAACACTAGCCATTCAGAATCCTAAAGTATATGTTGGCTATAGCATGTTCATTGTAGAAATTGGATTGCATCAAGATGGAATCTATCTACCTCGGTGGTATGAGGAGCAGCCCTATGATGATCATGAGAATCAAGTCCAGAAGCCCATGGCCATGGCAGAGTGAAATAATAGAAAGAGTTTCTATTTAGGATTTTCACATCGGACTCGAATCGAATGATTACATCATATGACAGAACTAGGGTTTGACGAGTTTACCTTAACCCTAATCTGATCGGGGCTCAAGATAGAAGAACTCTTAATCACACAGGTAGCTGCACCAAGAGGTTCGCATTCAGCTCTGATGGGTTGCCACCATATACTGCTAGGTGTCACTGGTGGATTTTGGGAGCAATTAGAATGATTTAGATGATCGATCATTCTAGCTGTTCGAATCAGAAGAGTTCTGATCCATCGAAAGGAGTTTCGATGATGTCGATGATAGAGATCATGACATATCCCATTACCATACAGAACTGAACCTAACTGGGTCACACAAACAAGGGTTTGAATCTGGTGATCATCAATTGAACTGATCTAGTTCAATTGATCTGAATGAGATTCAATTAGGTTCAAGAAAAATCGTGCTAGCACTCGATTGAACCTAACGTTCTTCTTTTACTATCATAAATAAGTTGTTATCTGACTGAGCCAAAGGAGTTTGTGCTCAATCAGAGGCCTTCATATTGGTCTGACTGGAGGTTGTCCAAGTCAGAAAAGGTTGTCTTATTTTAGATGATTTTAAGATACCTACCATTTTTCTATCACCTGCCATTTTCTTGTTTGGACTTTGGTCAAAAGTTGACCATTTGACACTTGGACTTTTGGCCATGTGTCATGCACCTATTGGAGAGCTGGTGGGGGCTCTTGTCCCTCTGCTAGAACCTGGCAAAGAGAGAGGTGCATGCCACCCTAGGCGTGTGCCCAAGTGGAGGCGCCTGGAGTCCCATTGGATGGGACTCCAAGGACTCCATTTGGATTGATGGACTCTTAAGCCCAATCAGAGTTCTCCTATCCAATCTTGGTGCCACCTATTGAATTTTTTAGGGCACCTATCTAAGGAGGAATCTCCAGGGGACTCTATTCCCATCCAATCAGATTTAGATCTGATTTCACAAAGGGTTGTGATTGGTTGAGGAAGAAGAGGAGTTGGATGGCACAGCAGGTCTATAAATAAGACCCTGCTATGCCCAAGGGTTAAAATTCTTTTCCCTTTCACCATGCTGCCAAGGCTATCCTCCTCTCTTCCATGCCTCCCTCTAATCCTCTCTCTCCCTCTCCATGCCCAAAGGAGTTGGGTTGCAAGTCCAGTATGAATCCATAGAGATTGGCGCCCAGATCAAAAAGAAGGCTGCACTGCTGCAAGAGACGACTGCTGATTCTTCAAAAGGAGTTTTGAAGATCCTTCAAGATCAGATCCAGATCTGATTTTTGGAGATGTGATAGAGAAGAAGAGGATCTCTAGATCTTGCCCATGTGATACCGGTAGAGGCCAGGCACTTGCGTGGCTAGATCCAGAACCTTCCGCTGCATTAGGATCATCAACAGGGTAATAGGATTACCCTAATCAAGGTAAATTAAATTAAATTTAATTTAATTTAATTTTTAATTTTAATTATTAATCTAATAGGAATCAGATCTAAAAAATCTTAGATCTAATTAGATTTTATTAGAAAAAATTTTTTTAAAATATTTTTTTGATCTAATCAGATCTGAACGAACCTGGATGGAAAATCAGGATTTTTCCTTCAACTGGTATCAGAGCCAGGTTAGGTTCTAGATCTATTTTAGATCTAATTTTAAATTTTTATTTATAATTAAATTAAAAAATTTTAGATGTCACATGAGATGTGATCAGATCTAAAATCAAAAAAATTAAAAATTAAATGATTTGGATCTAAGATTAGAAGATATGCATGACTAGTTCTAGAATAGAATAGTTCTATAGAATAGTCTTGCATGTCATTTGATTTAATTTGATTAAATCATATTTTAGATCTATTTTATTTACTATTTTTTGATATTATAAATATTATAATAACATCTGAAAAAATAGCAAATAAAAATTATTTAATTTTTAATTTATCATATGAGATATGATTGATGCATGTCTTAGACTAGTTGTAGAATAGTTCTACATAATTGTCTAGATTAGAATTTTATTTTGATTAGATCAATTTAAATCTAATTTTTTAGATTATTATATGAGATAATTTAGATCTGAAAACATGCATGATTAATTATGATACATGAGATGTATGCAAATATGCCATGATTAGATCTAATTTATATATGAGATATATGATATAGATCTAAACTTGTTTTATGTAGAAAATGTATTTTTGATTAAGGCGTTCCTTCTTGGCCGTCCGATCATAAGAACGAAGAAGGATTTTAAAGGCCCTCTCCTTCCCATTCGATGGGGTGTTCTTATGATGTGTAGGGGTGCTGCGTGTTCGTCCTTAATCAGAAATCCAAAACTTACTTTCTGCAAAATCCCTAGATCCTGAAACCCTAGGATTTATTGTGTGCATATTTTGTTTATGAACCCTAAACTTAATTAAGAATTAAGATTATGAAATATAATTAGGTCTAAAATTGAGAATTTTTAGATCTAAGACATATTCATAATACTGGGTTCGGGCTTGGGTAGCTCAATTAGGTCTAAGCGGTTGATCAAACCGAATCAAGAGTTGGTTAGATGGGATCAACAATGCTTAAATTGACCAGCCTAATAGGATTAAGTCTGGGTGATGGTCAAGATATCGAGAGTCACGATCAAGCAAGACCTAATTAGGCTCAGAGGTTAGAGTCTGGATTGTAGGCTAACCCAATTGGTTCTGACTCAACAATTTGGTGTCTAAGGTAAGTTTGGCACAGATACGACCGACTGATTTTTTAATTGGAAGCTACTCGACCTGAATGCGTATTCTTGTACGAGTTAATGGCATATTCCTTCCACCGGTCTCACTTACCTGGCCATATCTGTTGACACAGTTCTGATCTGAGGTGGTCTCAATAATCCGAGCTAACCCATGCCACTAGGTTAGTCATAATTGTTATGACTAAGACAAGTCTAGTTTAATGAGACCTGAATCAATTCTTCCTAAGAAAAGATTAAGTCTGAGGTCTTCCACCATTGTAGATGTGCGGGCCCTTCCCGGGGTTGATTGTTCTCGACTGGATACAGTGGCTCAGTTGCACCGGAAAGATGCAACCATGTCTATTAGGCATTGGATGCTATGGGCTGGAGGATGAGTTGGGCTCAATATTTTGGATACGGTGAGAGACTCCAATTAGGAATCCCAGTCTCTATGCAAATGGTGGGTCTGACTTAACTAAGGAGTGGATCAATATTTAGGATACATGGTGAGATTCATGAATTAGAGATCCAAGTTTGGGTGCACCATGATTAGAGAATCATTGAACAAGAGTTGTTCACTCATTGGCTAACCCATCACCAATAACTGTTAGGTGAGGTGATGAGTCAGTTGGTGAGACCGCACCACCCACTAGAAATCATATAATCATGGAGATTTTTGCATCTCTACAGAGGGAGTGTAGGGATCCAAGAAAATAGTGGGAGCTAATTTATTTAAAAATAAAATTCCTAAATAAATTGGTCAAGTCATAATTATAGTATCTAACTAGAATCTTTGACTCTCTATAGAAAAATGTCTGCGTCCAACCCATTGGCACGTATCCTGGACACACATAGACTGACGGATCCCAATTATAAAGATTGGCTCAGGAACTATACAAAATTATTTTGGGTTTCTTAGAAGTTAACCATGTGTTTGGACCAAGGACCCTCCCACCTTACCAGCCCGTCCATCTACTTGAACAGAGAGCGTCTCTGGAAAAAAATGGATAGACGAAGATAATAAGGCCAGATATTACATGTTGGGCTCGATGTCTGATGAGCTCCAGCATGCCAACATGAAGATATCGGGACTGCTCATAAATGTTGGCTCACCTGTAAGGAGATGTTTGGTGAACAGAGTCGCGCAGCCAAATATCAAGTCACGAAATGAGACTTTTTTAAGGCTAAGATGCATGATGGGCAGTCAGTCCAAGATCACTGTCTGATAATGATCAAGGACTTGGAAGAGCTTGAGAAGCTCGGTGTGAAGTTAGACTTGGATCTGCATTGAATGATATTATTCTGCAATCCTTGACTGATGCATATGGGCAATTCATCATGAATTACCACATGCATAAACTTCAAAATTCCTTGGCCGAATTAATGAATATGCTGGTTACCGCTGAGCTTTCTATGAAAGGTTCTAAAGGCTCAGTTCTTGCTATGGAATGGACTTCTTCCAAAAGAAAGTCTTATGGAAAGAAAAAGAAGTCTGTGAAAAAGCAGAAAGGTGGAAGGAGGAAAGAAGAAGAAGGCAGAAGCCAAAGAAGAAGGCCGACTGACAAAGAAAAGTATTTCCATTGCAACAGCGACGGCCACTTGAAAGCGAAACTGCCCTACTTTACCTGGCCACCCTGAAGAACAAGAAGGAGGCAAGGTCCTTCTGGAGGTATGCTCGTTATTGAGTCTAACCTTACGGTTTCTTCTGCATCCAGTTGGGTGCTTGACTCTGGTTCTAGTGCTCATCTGTGCACTTCTATGCAGGGTCTTGAGGATAGCAGGAGGCTGAGGGATGGAGACATGATCCTACACGTCGGTAATGGAGCAAGAGTTGCTGCAGTGAACCGTGGGAACATACCCTCTTCGATTACCATCTGGTTTAGACTTAGTTTTAGAAAGACTGTTATTTATGTGCCTGCAGCTAGCAGGAATTTGATTTCTATTTCATGCTTAGCACTAAGAAGGCTATGTGATTACCTTTTCTTAAGGACCATTGTAACATTCTTTATGAAAAAAAATAAAATTGCAAATGGTTTCCTTATTAATGGTCTTTATCAGCTACATATTGATGTACCTATTTTTAACTATCGAGCAAAAATGTGAATGCCAAAATCAAAGACCTAGGGATAGTCCAAACGATAGGTATCTATGGCACCTGAGATTAGGTCATATAGCAGAAGATAGGATCAACAAATTGGAGAAAAATCTAGGCTATTGAGTCCATTGACTTTCGAGTCATATCCAACTTTATGAATCTTGTCTTCAAGGCAAAATGACTAAACTTCCCTTTTGTTGGACATGGGGAAAGGGCCACAGATCTTCCTTGCCCTAGTACATACTAGATGTGTGCGGCCCATTTGATGTGCCGGCTAGAGGCAATTTTGTCTACTTCATTACCTTTACCGATGATCTGTCTAGGTATGGGTATGTGTATCTTATGAGACATAAGTCTGAAGCCTTTTGAAAAGTTCAAAGAATTCAGACATGAAGTAGAAAAATAAACTAAAAAACCCATTAAGGTTCTTCGATCAGATCGAGGAGGTGAATACCTTAGTCCGAGAATTCCTAGACTATCTTAAGGAAAATGGCATAGTCTCTCAATGGACTCCACCAGGAACACCTCAACTCAATGGAATTTCAGAATGGAGAAATCGGACTCTATTAGGATATGGTCCGATCCATGATGAGCTTCACAGACCTCCTAGATTTTCTTTGGGGACATAATCTTATTAACTTCAATTTATCTACTGAATAGGGTTCCTCTAAAATCATTCCTACCACACCGTATGAGATATGGCATGGTAAGAAATCCAAGTCTGAGTCATCTCAGAATTTGGGGTTGTCCGGAATCCATGTCAAAAGACAACAAGCGGACAAGTTAGAGTTTAGGTCCTTTAGAGCTCGATTCATAGGATATCCTAAAGAGTCATTAGGATACTATTTCTACATTCCAGAAGACCACAATGTGATTGTGAGTCGACATGCCATCATTTCTTGAAAAATAGTTTATTCAAGATAGCGGCATTGGAAAGATAGATTAAGCTTGATGAGAAAGTCTTCAAGTGAGCAATGAGCTAAGGAACCAATTGGAACCAAATCAGGTTAGAGCCAATCCAAACACTACCTCCTCCACCTCGTAGATCGAAAAGAGTTTTCCATCCTCCTAAAAGATACTTAGGTATTATTTCAAAGAAAGTAGAGAAAATATTCCTCACAGGTAATGGTGCTCATGGTGATGATCCCAAAACCTACAATGAGGCGATATCAGATATCGACTTCGAGAAATGGCTAGAGGCAATGCAGTCAGAAATTGACTCGATGCACTCAAACCAAGTCTGGACCTTGGTAGATCCACCAGAAGGTATAGTACCTATTGGGTGTAAATGGATCTTCAAGAGAAAGATTGGTGCAGATGGAAATGTGGAGACATTCAAGGCTAGACTAGTGGCAAAAGGTTATAGTCAACGCAAAGGCATTGACTATCAGGATACCTTTTTTATCCAGTAGCTATGCTAAAATTCCATCCACACATTGCTTGCTATTGCAGCCTATTTCGATTATGAAATATGGCAAATGGACGTGAAAACGGCATTCTTAAATGGATATCTTGAGGAAGATATCTATATGGAACTAGCCGCTAGGTTTCACATCCAGTGATACTGATCACAAGGTTTGCAAGCTGCAAAGGTCCATATATGGACTTAAGCAAGCATCTCGGAGCTGGAACACTCATTTCAATGATGTGATCAAAATCATTTGGTTTCATCAAAAATGAAGAGGAACCATGTGTTTCAAAAAGGTCAGTGGGAGCGCTTGTTGTCTTCCTCGTATTGTACGTGGATGACATCCTCCTTATTGGGAAAATGATATTCCCATGATTGACTGCAGTCAAAATATGGTTGTCCAAGGAATTCTCCATGAAAGACCTAGGTGAAGCATCCTTTATTCTAGAGAATTAAGGTCTATAGGGATAGACCAAATAGGATGCTAGGACTTTCACAGAAGATGTACATAGAGAAGTACTAAAGAGGTTTAGTATGGAAAACTCTAAAAAGGGGATTTAATACCTTTCAGACATGGTATTCATCTTTCCAAGAAGATGTGCCCTAGCACACCTGAGGAAATAGAATGCATGAGCAAGATCCCTTATGCTTCTGCAATAGGGAGCCTCATGTATGCCATGCTATGTACACGACCTGATATAGCCCATGCTGTGAGTGTCACAAGCAGATATCAGTCAAATCCAGGTGAAGAACACTAGGACTTCTATGAAATGTATCCTTAAGTACTTGAGAAGAACTAAGGATATGATTTCTGGTCTTTGGTAATGGAGAACTCCAAGTCCAGGGATACACAGACTCGAATTTTATGTCTGATATAGATGATCGAAAGTCGACATCTGAAAGTCTGTTTGTATGCAATGGTGGAATTGTTAGTTGGAAAAGTTTTGAGCAACGATGATAGCAGACTCCACCATGGAAAGCAGAATACATCACTACATCGAAAGCTATGAAGGAGGCATTCTGGTATAAGAAGTTTGCACTGCAGAAATTCGAAGTGAATGCCATCAGATGCCATTCCTCTATACTGCGATAATAATGGCATCCATAGCTCCTTGCTAAGGAGTCCGAGGTCTCACCAAAATCCAAGCACATTGAGCAGGCAATACCACCTCATCTACAATTATCCTCGAGAAGACATTACGTTGAAGGTCAAGAGAGTCAACTCTACAGATAATACGGCAGAACCCACTTACAAAGCCATTGGCCAGCAGAAGATCGAAGCCCACCTTGAGAAGATGGGACTTAGACTTGTAGCCAATTGGCTTTAGGTTAAGTGGGAGTTTGTTAGATATGTGTCCCTAGAAGCCAGAATTGGCTAAACACTTGTAATACACTTCTAAGGGCATAAATTTTATAATTTTGACTATAAATTAATAAAAAAAATATTTTCTATCATAGTATGTATTTAAAGTGTCTGTGATACATCTTCTGAGTTAATGGTAGTGACAATTCATACTTTGAAGAGTTAAAAATTTAAGACATGAGTTTTCATTATTAACTCATAAATTGCTCCTAACCATAGGATCATCATGAGGATGGTGATTGATTTAGGAAGGTTGGTGTACAATCGCTTCTCTTAGGATAGATAAGTCTTGAGTTTATGATGTGGAGATACTGAAGTGAGAGTATAGGGTACTCATTAGAGAACGAGGGCACTGAGCATGACCATCTCGAGTAGTCATAAAAAAGTCTATCTTCTCATCAATGACTGACTCGATGCTGTAGTGGTGTGTCTGGTTCTTTGACCTGAGGTGCATCGGCAGTTCATCCTTGAGGGTGTTATAGTTTGACTACACCATAACTCGATCTTCCTAGCCATTCAGAATCCTAAGGTGTATGTTGGCTATAGCATGTTCATTGTAGGAACTGGAATTGCATCAATAGATGGATCTATCTACCTCGGTGGTAGATGAAGAGTAGCCCTATGATAATCATGAGAATTGAAGTCCATAAGCCCATGGCCATGGCAATAGAGTGAAATAATAGAAAGAGTTTTTATTATGATTTTCACATCAGGACTCGAATCGAATGATTAATTTATATGACGGATATTGGGTTTGATGAGTTCACCTTAATCTTAATCCTATCGGAGCTCAAGATCGAAGAATTGAATCACACAGGTAGCTACACCAAGAGGTTTGCTTTCAGTTCTGATGGCTTGCCACCATATACTGCTAGGTGTCACTAGTGGATTTTGGGAGCAACTAAAATGATCTCGATGATCGATCATTCTAATTATGTAAATCAAAAAATCTCTAATCCATCGAAAGGTGTTTCAATGATGTCGATGATGGAGATCGTGATATATCTTGTTATCATACAGAACTGAACCTAACTGGATTACAAAAATAAGAATTTAGGTCTGGATGTCATCAATTATGCTAACCTAGTTTAGTTGATTTGGATTAGATCTAATTAGGTTCAAGAAAATTATGCTAGCACATGATTGAGCCAAACATTCTCCTTCTATAATCATTTTGGTTCATCTCGGCTGAGCCAAATCTATTTGGGCTCACTCAGCAACTTTATCTTAGTCTACTGAAGCTTGTCCAGGTCAAAAAAGGGTTGTTTTAATTTATTAGATGATTTTAAGACACCACCTGTCAATTCTTGTCATCTGCCATTTTCTAGTTTCAGACATTGGTCAATAGTTAACCCTAGACACCTGAACAAAGGGCCATGTGGCATGCACCCATTAGAGAGCACATAGGACTCTTGTTATTGGGAATATGTTCTCTTCCCACACGGATCGGTATGGCCATTGATGATTAGCCAAGCAACAAGAAAGTACTTCTTAGAGATCTCTGTAGAAGCATGATCAAATAAATCAAGGAATAGAGAAGAATAGAAGAAGAGATTTTTGAAAGAAAAGAACTTTTATTCAGTATATTTTAGCACTCTTACAACCTTGACTTATTTTCAGTATATATACTTTACAAAGGATCAAGCCCAAGCTCATAGAAAAACTTTCCAAACCCAAACAACCCACGTACATAAAATAATAATCCACGAAAATTGAGCCAGCCTAATTTCAGACTGAGCCGACTAACCAACGACTGGGTTGGCTCGGTCCCATACTGAGCCAACCCAAATGTGTACGATGCCAATAGCCCAAAAATACTATTTTCTATCTAAATTTTTCTCTGAGACCTAGCCGACCCAGTCTTAGACTGAGCCGACCCAGTTTCCGACTGAGCCGGCTTAGTCTCAGAATGAGTCGACCTAATTTTTGAACTTTACTATTGAGACTGATTCTTCTTCCAACTTGCTTCCGTCTTCCCATGACCTATCTTCTCATGGTTTCAAGACTTGAGAGTGCCACTTCTGAGCTCACATTCTCCATCTTGGTGCTTTCAAGTCCTTGAGAACTCATCTCTTCTCAATAGATCAATCCATGCCATACATCTTTGAAAGCTATCTCTGGGCAGTACCTTTATGACTGCATCAGACTGATTCTCCTTGGTATGGACCTTCATCAGTTCCACTTCACCTTCCTCCACTAGCTCTTTGATCTTGTGGTACCTCACATCTATATGCTTTGTGCACGTATGATAGACTGGATTTTATACCAACAATAAAGCACTCTGACTATCACTGAATAGTGTAACCTTGCTCTGCTCCACCCCCAACTCATCAATCAGCCTCCTAAGCCAAAGGGCTTCCTTTATAGCATCCGTTATCCCAATGTACTCAACCTCTGTGAAAGATAAGACCGTCATTGGTTGAAGGATTGATCTCTAAGACATCGGTCCATCATATACATAGAAGAGGTATCCAGTAGTGGATCTCCTTGTATCAAGATCACCAGCATAATTTGCTTCAACAAATTCTTCCAGAGGATCTGAACCTTCACACATCTTCATAGATTATTCTCCAAATCATCTTGGCTGCTGACCAAACACCAAACCATAATCCCTTATTCCATGCAGATATCTCAATATCCATTTCAATGCATTCCAGTGTTCCTTCCCAGGATTAGCCATGTATCTACTAATCGTACTCATAGCATGTGCTATATCTGGTCTACAGCACACCATAGTGTACATCACACTGCCTACAACATTTGCATAAGGAACTCATTTCATGTACTCTCTCTCCTCTTCTGATTGGGGGCACTATAGCTTGGAGAGAGACATATGGCTCGGCAATGGCATCTCTGCAAGTTTGGCCTTCTCCATCCGAAACCTCTCCAGAACCTTTTGGACATAATTTTCTTATGATAAATGGAGCCCCTTTGCACCTATCTTCGCAAATCTCCATTCTAAGGATTTTCTTAATTGGACATAAATCTTTCATCTCAAATTTAGATGATAATGTCCTTTTCAATCTTTTCACAGCATCCATGCTTGTAATGGCTATGAGCATATCATCTACATACAATAATAAGTATAGGGCATCCTCCTTATCTACATCCTTGACGTAGACACAACAATCATGTTCACATCTACTGAAACCCAAGCTCAAGAAAAAGCTATCAAACCTTCGATACCATTGATAAGGAGATTGTTTCAAGCCATACAAAGACTTTCTGAGTAAACACACCTTTTCTTCCTGTTCCATCTCCATGAAACCATCTGGCTGCTTCATATAGATTCTTTCCTCCAAAGTCCCATGAAGGAAGGCCATTGTCACGTCCATCTATTCCAATTCTATGTTATGCTGTGCCACCAGTGATAGCAAAACTCGAATAGATATATGATGCACCATAGGAGAGAAAATTTTGGTGCAGTCAATCCCTTCCCTTTGTGAGTATCCCTTTGCTATCAGTCTTGCTTTGAATCTGATGAACATGTAGGTCTCTAGATGTTTGATTCAAGTGAGACCTTCATGTGAAGGAAAATCCTGATTTTCGGGGTCAGGTTCGTTCAGATCTGATTGGATCAAGAGATATATTTCAAAAATTTTCTCTTTGATCCTAATCAGATCTGATATTTTTTAGATCTAATTTTTATTATCTAATAAATAAAAAAATTAATTAAATTAAATCTAAATTTAATTTTACCTTGATTTGGGTAATCCTATTACCCATTGATGATCCTGCTGATTGCAGCGGAAGGTTCTGGATCTAGCCACGCAAGTGCCTGGCCTCTACCGATATCCACTCGGGCTGGATCTGGAGATCCTCTTCTTCTCTATCACATCTCCAAAAATTAGATCTGGATCTGATTTGGAGGATCTTCAAAACTCCTTTTGAAGATCAGCAGTCGTCCTTTGCAGCAGCAGTGCTGCCTTCTTCCTTTCTCATCGCCTTTTCTTGCCTGAATCGCACCAACTGAAGCCCAAACTTTCCTTGGACATGGAGAGGAGAGAGAGGCCTAAAGGTGGCATGGAGGAAGAAGGAGAGGGAAGCCTTGGGGCATGGCTAGGAGAGAAGTCTATAAAAGTTGGGTGCAGATAGGTCTTATTTATAGACCTGTTGTGCCATGCAACTGCCTCTTCACTCCAACCAATCACAATTGCTTCATTTGAAATCAGATCTAAATCTGATTGGTGGGAATGATATCACCTTGATCCAATCAATTAGAGAGACCCTAGATTCATCCTTAAGATGGTGCCTAAGACTTGTCAAAGTCTTAGGTGAGGGTCACCTAAGTTTGAATCCAAAAGCAACCTGGAGTCCCATCCGTATGGGACTCCAGGCATCCCTATCCATGGGCACACGCCATCCTAGGTGTGCACCCCTCCTTTCCAATTTTCTAGGAGGGGACAAGCCCCTATCCAGCTCTCCAATAAGTGCATGACACATGGGCAGATGTCCAAGGGTCAAAGGTCAACTTTTGACCAAAGTCAAAGAACAAGAATTAGGCAGGTGACCAAAAATGGCAGGTAATTGTCTAAATTTATCTCATAAATTAAGACAACCTTTTTCTGACTTGGACAAGCCTCCAGTCAGACCAAGTAAAGGTACCTGAGTTGAGCACAAACTCCTTTGGCTCAGTCAGAGACAACTTTTAATGATAGTAAAAGAAGAACGTTAGGTTCAATCGAGTGCTAGCACGATTTTTCTTGAACCTAATTGAATCTCATTCAGATCAATTGAACTGGATTAGTTCAATTGATGATCACCAGATTCAAACCCTTGTTTGTGTGACCCAGTTAGGTTCAGTTCTGTATGGTAATGGGATATGTCATGATCTCTATCATCGACATCATCGAAACTCCTTTCGATGGATCAGAACTCTTCTGATTCGAACAGCTAGAATGATCGATCATCTAAATCATTCTAATTGCTCCCAAAATCCACCAGTGACACCTAGCAGTATATGGTGGCAACCCATCAGAGCTGAATGCGAACCTCTTGGTGCAGCTACCTGTGTGATTAAGTTCTTCTATCTTGAGCCCCGATCAGATTAGGGTTAAGGTGAACTCGTCAAACCCTAGTTTCTGTCATATGATGTAATCATTCGATTCAAGTCCGAATGTGAAAATCTAAATAGAAACTCTTTCTATTATTTCACTCTCTGCCATGGCCATGGGCTTCTGGACTTGATTCTCATGATCATCATAGGGCTGCTCCTCTACCACCGAGGTAGATAGATTCCATCTTGATGCAATCCAGTTCCTACAATGAACATGCTATAGCCAACATACACCTCAGGGTTCCGATATGGCTAGGAGACCGAGTAATGGTGTAGTCAAACTATAACACCCTCAAGGTGAACTGCCGATGCACCTCAGGTCAAAGAACCAGACACACTACTGCAGCATCGAGTCAGTCATTGACGAGAAGGTAGACTTCCTTAATGACTACTCGAGGTGGTCACGCTCAGTGCCCTCGTTCTCTAACGAGTACCTGTACTCTCGCTCCGGTGTCTCCACACCGTAGACTCAAGACTCATCTACTAAAGAAGAAGCGATTGTACACCAACCTTCCGGATCAATCACCATCCTCGTGATGATCCTATGGTCGGAGCATTTTATGAGTTAATAATGATTATTCATGTCTTAAATTTTCAACTCTTGAAAATATGAATTATCATTACCATTAACTCAAAGGATGTATCACAGACACTAAATACACATATGTGATAGAAAATAATCCCATTTTATTGATTTATAGTCAAAATTATAATTTTGCCCCTAGAAGTGTATTACAAGTGTCAGCCAATTCTGGCTTCTAGGGCACATATATCTAACAATCTCCCACTTGTCCTAAAGCCAATTGGCTACAAGTCTAAGTCCCATCTTCTCAAGGTGGGCTTCGATCTTCTGCTGGCCCAACGGCTTTGTAAGTGGGTCTGCCACATTATCTGTGGAGTTGACTCTCTTGACCTCGACGTAACCTTCTCGAGGTAATCGCGGATGAGGTGGTATCGCCGCTCAATGTGCTTGGATTTTTGGTGAGACCTCGGCTCCTTAGCAAGGGCTATGGCGCCATTGTTGTCGCAGTATAGAGGAATGGCATCTGATGGCATTACACTCCGAATTTCTGCAGCAAACTTCTTGTACCAGAATGCTTCCTTTGCAGCTTCTGATGCAGCGATATATTCTGCTTCCATGGTGGAATCTGCTATCACATTTGCTTGAAACTCTTTCCAGCTGACAGCTCCACCATTGCACACAAACAGACTCCAGATGTCGACTTTCGATCATCTATATCGGACATGAAAATCCGAGTCTGTGTATCCCTGGACTTGGAGTTCTCCATTACCAAAGACCAACATCATATCCTTAGTTCTTCTCAAGTACTTAAGGATACATTTCACAGAAGTCCAGTGTTCTTCACCTGGATTTGACTGATATCTGCTTGTGACACTCACAGCATGGGCTATATCAGGTCGTGTACATAGCATGGCATACATGAGGCTCCCTATTGCAGAAGCATAAGGGATCTTGCTCATGCGTTCTATTTCCTCAGGTGTGCTAGGGCACATCTTCTTGGAAAGATGAATACCATGTCTGAAGGGTATTAATCCCCTCTTAGAGTTTTCCATACTAAACCTCTTTAGTACTTCCTCTATGTACATCTTCTGTGAAAGTCCTAGCATCCTATTCGGTCTATCCCTATAGACCTTAATTCCTAGAATAAAGGATGCTTCACCTAGGTCTTTCATGGAGAATTCTTTGGACAACCATATTTTGACTGATGGTCAACATGGGAATATCATTCCCAATAAGGAGGATGTCATCCACGTACAATACGAGGAAGACAACAGCGCTCCCACTGACCTTTTTGAAAACACATGGTTCTCATTTTTGATGAAACCAAACATTTTGATCACATCATTGAAATGAGTGTTCCAGCTCCGAGATGCTTGCTTAAGTCCATATATGGACCTTTGCAGCTTGCAAACCTTGTGATCAGTATCACTGGATGTGAAACCTAGCGGCTGTTCCATATAGATATCTTCCTCAAGATATCCATTTAAGAATGCCATTTTCACGTCCATTTGCCATATTTCATAATCGAAATAGGCTGCAACAGGCAAGCAATGTGCGGATGGATTTTAGCATAGCTACTGGGAAAAGGTATCCTGATAGTCAATGCCTTCGCATTGACTATAACCTTTTGCCACTAGTCTAGCCTTGAATGTCTCCACATTCCCATCTGCACCAATCTTTCTCTTGAAGATCCATTTACACCCAATAGGTACTATACCTTCTGGTGGATCTACCAAGGTCCAGACTTGGTTTGAGTGCATCGAGTCAATTTCTGACTTCATTGCCTCTAGCCATTTCTCGGAGTCGATATCTGATATCGCCTCGTTGTAGGTTTTGGGATCATCACCATGAGCACCATTACCTATGAGGAACATATTTTCTCTACTTCCTCTGAAATAATACCTAAGTATCTCTTTCAGGGGGATGGAAAACTCTTTCCGATCTACGAGGTGGAGGAGGTAGTGTTCTTATTGGCTCAACCTGATTTGGTTCCAATTGGTGGTCCTTAGCTCGTTGCTACTTGTGAGACTTTCTCATCAAGCTTGAATCTGCTTTCCAATGCCGCTATCTTGAATAAACTATTTTTCAAGAAAGATGGCATGTCGACTCACAATCACATTGTGGTCTTCTGGAATGTAGAAATAGTATCCTAATGACTCTTTAGGATATCCTATGAATCGAGCTCTAAAGGACCTAAACTCTAACTTGTCCGCTTGTTGTCTTTTGACATGAGCTGGACAACCCCAAATTCTGAGATGACTCAGACTTGGTTTCTTACCATGCCATATCTCATACGGTGTGGTAGGAACGGTTTTAGAGGGAACCCTATTCAGTAGATATATTGAAGTTAACAATGAAGTGTCCCCAAAGAAAATCAGGAAGGTCTGTGAAGCTCATCATGGATCGGAACCATATCCAATAGGTCCGATTTCTCCATTCTGAAATTCCCATTGAGTTGAGGTGTTCCTGGTGGAGTCCATTGAGAGACTATGCCATTTTTCTTGAGATAGTCTAGGAATTTCCTGGCTAAGGTATTCACCTCCTCGATCTGATCGAAGAACCTTAATGGGTTTTCCAGTTTGCTTTTCTACTTCATGTCTGAATTCTTTGAACTTTTCAAAAGCTTCAGACTTGTGTCTCATAAGATACACATACCCATACCTAGATAGATCATCGGTAAAGGTAATGAAGTAGACAAAATTGCCTCTAGCCGGCACATCAAATGGGCCGCACACATCAGTATGTACTAGGGCAAGGAGATCTGTGGCCCTTTCCCCATGTCCTAACAAAAGGGAGTTTAGTCATTTTGCCTTGAAGACAAGATTCACAAGTTGGATATGACTCGAAAGTCAATGGACTCAATAGCCCATTTTTCTCCAATTTGTTAATCCTATCTTCTGCTATATGACCTAATCTCAGGTGCCATAGATATCTATCGTTTGGACTATCCCTAGGTCATTTTGATTTTATGGCATTCACATTTTGCTCGATAAGTTAAAAATAGGTACATCAATATGTAACTGATAAAGACCATTAATAAGGAAACCATTTGCAATTTTATTTCTTTCATAAAGAATGTTACAATGGTCCTTAAAGAAGGTAATCACATAGCCTTCTTGTGCTAAGCATGAAACAGAAATCAAATTCCTGCTAGCTGCAGGCACATAATAACAGTCTTTTAAAACTAAGTCTAAACCAGATGGTAATCGAAGAGGGTATGTTCCCACGGCCACGGCAGCAACTCTTGCTCCATTTTTGATGCATAAGATTATCTCTCCATCCCTCAGCCTCCTGCTATCCTCAAGACCCTGCATAGAAGTGCACAAGTGAGCACTAGAACCAGAGTCAAGCACCCAATTGGATGCAGAAAAAATCATAAGGTTAGACTCAACAATGAGCATAACTCCAGAAGGACCTGCCTCCTTCTTCTTTAGGGTGGCTAGGTAATTAAGGCAGTTCTACTTCCTATGGCTAGGTAATTAAGACATGATCCTACGCATCGGTAATGGAGCAAGAGTTGTTGCAGTGGCGATGGGAACATACCCTCTTCGATTACCATCTGGTTTAGACTTAGTTTTGAAAGACTGTTATTATGTGCCTGCAGCTAGCAGGAATTTGATTTCTATTTCATGCTTAGCATAAGAAGGCTATGTGATTACCTTCTTTAAGGACCATTGTAACATTCTTTATGAAAGAAATAAAATTGCAAATGGTTTCCTTATTAATGATCTTTATCAGCTACATATTGATGTACCTATTCTAACTATCGAGCAAAATGTGAATGCCAAATGACCTAGGGATAGTCCAAACAACAAGTATCTATGGCACCTAAGATTAGGTCATATAGCAGAAGATAGGATCAACAAATTGGAGAAAAATGGGCTATTGAGTCCATTGACTTTCGAGTCATATCCAACTTGTGAATCTTGTCTTCAAGGCAAAATGACTAAACTCCCTTTTGTTGGGACATGGGGAGAGGGCCACAGATCTCCTTGCCCTAGTACATACTGATGTGTGCGGCCCATTTGATGTGCCGGCTAGAGGCAATTTTGTCTACTTCATTACCTTTACCGATGATCTGTCTAGGTATGGGTATGTGTATCTTATGAGACACAAGTCTGAAGCTTTTGAAAAGTTCAAAGAATTCAGACATGAAGTAGAAAAACAAACTGAAAAACCCATTAAGGTTCTTCGATCAGATCGAGGAGGTGAATACCTTAGCCGAAATTCCTAGACTATCTCAAGGAAAATGGCATAGTCTCTCAATGGACTCCACCAGGAACACCTCAACTCAACGGGTTTCAGAACGGAGAAATCGGACTCTATTGGATATGGTTCGATCCATGATGAGCTTCACAGACCTCCTGATTTTCTTTGGGGACATTCATTGTTAACTTCAATTTATCTACTGAATAGGGTTCCCTCTAAAATCGTTCCTACCACACCGTATGAGATATGGCACGGTAAGAAACCAAGTCTGAGTCATCTCAGAATTTGGGGTTGTCCGGCTCATGTCAAAAGACAACAAGCGGACAAGTTAGAGTTTAGGTCCTTCAGAGCTCGATTCATAGGATATCCTAAAGAGTCATTAGGATACTATTTCTACATTCCAGAAGACCACAATGTGATTGTGAGTCGACATGCCATCTTTCTTGAAAAATAGTTTATTCAAGATAGCGGCATTGGAAAAGCAGATTAAGCTTGATGAGAAAGTCTCACAAGCACAACGAGCTAAGGACCAATTGGAACCAAATCAGGTTGAGCCAATAAGAACACTACCTCCTCCACCTCGTAGATCGGAAAAGAGTTTTCCCGTCCCCTGAAAGATACTTAGGTATTATTTCAGAGGAAAGTAGAGAAAATGTTCCTCGTAGGTAATGGTGCTCATGGTGATGATCCCAAAACCTACAACGAGGCGATATCAGATATCGACTCCGAGAAATGGCTAGAGGCAATGCAAGTCAGAAATTGACTCGATGCACTCAAACCAAGTCTGGACCTTGGTAGATCCACCAGAAGGTATAGTACCTATTGGGTGTAAATGGATCTTCAAGAGAAAGATTGGTGCAGATGGGAATGTGGAGACATTCAAGGCTAGACTAGTGGCAAAAGGTTATAGTCAACGCGAAGGCATTGACTATCAGGATACCTTTTCTCCAGTGGCTATGCTAAAATCCATCCGCACATTGCTTGCCATTGCAGCCTATTTCGATTATGAAATATGGCAAATGGACGTGAAAACGGCATTCTTAAATGGATATCTTGAGGAAGATATCTATATGGAACAGCCGCTAGGTTTCACATCCAGTGATACTGATCACAAGGTTTGCAAGCTGCAAAGGTCCATATATGGACTTAAGCAAGCATCTCGGAGCTGGAACACTTGTTTCAATGATGTGATCAAAAATTTGGTTTTCATCAAAAATGAAGAGGAACCATGTGTTTTCAAAAAGGTCAGTGGGAGCGCTGTTGTCTTCCTCGTATTGTACGTGGATGACATCCTCCTTATTGGGAATGATATTCCCATGATGACAACAGTCAAATTATGGTTGTCCAAGGAATTCTCCATGAAAGACCTAGGTGAAGCATCCTTTATTCTAGGAATTAAGGTCTATAGGGATAGACCGAATAGGATGCTAGGACTTTCACAGAAGATGTACATAGAGAAAGTACTAAAGAGGTTTAGTATGGAAAACTCTAAGAGGGGATTAATACCCTTCAGACATGGTATTCATCTTTCCAAGAAGATGTGCCCTAGCACACCTGAGGAAATAGAACGCATGAGCAAGATCCCTTATGCTTCTGCAATAGGGAGCCTCATGTATGCCATGCTATGTACACGACCTGATATAGCCCATGCTGTGAGTGTCACAAGCAGATATCAGTCAAATCCAGGTGAAGAACACTGGACTTCTATGAAATGTATCCTTAAGTACTTGAGAAGAACTAAGGATATGATGTTGGTCTTTGGTAATGGAGAACTCCAAGTCCAGGGATACACAGACTCGGATTTCATATCCGATATAGATGATCGAAAGTCGACATCTGAAAGTCTGTTTGTGTGCAATGATGGTACTGTCAGCTGAAAGAGTGCCAAGAAAATGGTGATAGCAAATTCCACCATGGAAGCAGAATATATCGCTGCATCAGAGGCTGCGAAGAAAGTTTTCTGGTATAAGAAGTTTGCTGCAGGAATTAGAGTAATGCCATCATATGCCATTCCTCTGTACTGCGACAACAATGGCGCCATAGCCCTTTGATAAGCATCATAAATTCATCAATAAAAGTATTAATTTATTAATTAATTTATATTAATTTTTAAGAACTATTAATCAATTTATATATAATTTTTAAAAAATTCATATTTTTATTAATTAAAAAATTAATTAAAAAATAATAAAAATTAAAAAATAAAATTTTATTATCAATAGAAAGAGCTCATTTTTTAGATCATAACGAAATAAATTTTAAGTAAAACAGAGCTAAAATGGAAAAGATATGAATTTTTAAAGATATAAAATAAATAAAAATTAAATAAAAAAGAAAATGGCTCAGCCGGCTCTGTAAGCCGAGCCACCAAGCCAAGCCAAGCCATCAAAACTGACTCAACCATTGAAGCCATCAGTCGGTCTACGATCCAGGCATGGACCGCCAGCTCAGCAGAAACCGACGAATTAGAGATTGCCACATGGCGAACCTAGACCCTTAAAGGGTCCACAGAAATTTATCACGGCTCACAGGGTATTTTGATCTTTTCACCTAGCGATAAGAGTGCTGATTGGCTGCGGTGTGTGGTGCGGCCGGTCCATGTGGTCCATCGGAATCGTAATTGCGCGATCGGATGGCTGCGGTTGATTGCAGTCAAGATCGAACGGCGGTGGTGATTTTCAGGCTTGATTCAAATTCTATCAGCGATCTGGCATGATCCGATGGCCAGAAAACCAAGAGATGAAGATCCAATGGTCCAGAATGCTCCCGACGGTGATCAAGACTTCCGATGCATGATTTACGGCCAGATTTCCTCCATCAATGTGCGATGGGACAGCCAGAATTTAATTCGACTCGATCTGGGTTGATATGCATCCGATTTTGATGATTTTTGGATCGTTCGATTCTTATTGAATGGCCAGATTTTATCAGACTTATTAGAGTCATATCAAAGCTATTTTAATTAAAATTTTATTTAGATTTTGATGATTATAAAGGCCATTAGTCCCATATTGCCTTTAGAAATAAATATCCAGCCCTCATAGCTCTATAAAAAGGACCCCAGGCCTCTAGAAATCAACATCTTCGATCAAGGTGACCCCAGGCCTCTAGAAATCAACATCTTCGATCAAGGTGAAGCTTTGGTACAGGGCAAAGCCAGGCTATAGGTTAAAGGCTGCTTCAAAGCCAATGGGTGTTGAGAAGAAGAGCCAAGCTTCTACAACATCTTTCTGCTAATGCCAATCCAAAATCAGAGATCAGGCTATTTTATTTTATTTTCATTTCTTTTTAAATTTTATGTATTTAAATTCTAAAATTTTAATTAATAAAAATTTTATTTTTGCACTTTAATTTCTTACTTTTTATTTTTATTATAATTTAATTTCTATACTTTAATTATTATTTTTTATTTTATTGCAAGTAGATGCTAAGATCTAATTAGTAGATCTTAGTACCAAGTTTAAATTTCTGCATCTTTTAATTTTTATTTTTAATCTTTCGACTTCACTCCTAATTCCAAAACTCAAATCATTATTTTTTCTTTTTAAAAATCAAAGATTTCAAATCTAAAATACTACCTTTCCTATGGATTCGATCCGACTCACTGCTATCTATGCATTTCAATAATTTTAAGAAGTTGGATTAAACTGATAAACACGATATCTTAACGACAACATCGCATTCCTACCAAGTTTTTGGCGCCGTTGTCGAGAAATATTTTTGATTTTTAATTTTAATTTCTTTGATTTATTAAAAATAATTTTGGCAAACGCACCAAGTTTTTGGCATCGTTATTGGGGAAGGCACGGACGTTAGATTTTTATCTCTTTGATTTTTATATAAATAAATTATAAATAAAATTTTTATTTTCTTAAAAATATTACTTGCTAATTTTTTTTTTATTTTATAGAAAAAAAAATTAAAGAACAAAAAGAATCAGAAGTTTTGCTTGGTGAGATCAATCCTAACCCTAATTCTCTTTTCTTTTTATTTTATTTTTAAATTAATTTTAAAAAATATCCATTTAAATCTAATTAAAAGTCTCATGATAAGATTAGAAATCCTAACTGCTTAGAGCATGCATCATATTATTTTTATTTTTATTTTTATTTTTATTTTATTTTATTTAGTGATTGCTAGAGGCAAGGTAAGTCTTTCAAAATTCAATTAGTTGCATGCATCTAGTTTAAATTGCATAGAACCCTTTAATTGAAAATTTTTTTATGCATATTCATATTAAAATCAAATTAAGGCACATATCCAATTAAATAAGATAAGGTGGGATTTGATCACCCTTTCCTTAGCCCACAAACAACCAACCAACATCCTGCATTGACCTAAGCCTTTAAATTAAAATCAATTAGACATCAACCCTAGGAACTCGAGCTCAATAGGATAAGGAATCCTAAGAGTTGAACTGGGTTAGGATAAGTCAATTTGATTGGTGTCTAGGAAAGTGGTTCAGAGACGACTGGGCCCGAAGGAAGGTGGTTTCTAATTGGTTCCGTTCGCTTACCTGGCCAAGCATAATTGGTGTCTAAGGCAAGCAACGGGGGGACTCCCACCGACCTTACACTTACCTGGCTAGTTGATTGGCTAATCCTACACTTGGAGGGCTTGAAGGTGACCTTGGCAGTTAGGAGCTGTCTAGATCTAGGACAACCTTTAGTCAGGATTGATTGACCAACTTGATTGCTAACCAATATTAAATCTAATTAAACCTAATTCTTCTCTTTCTTCTTAGTTCTAGGACTCCTTAGGACCTCTTCTTTAGAACTCTTCTTTCTTTCTTCTCCTTACTCCTCTAAAATAAAATAAAATAAAATAAAAAAAAATTAAACTAACTAAAAAATATTAAAAATAATAATTAAATTAAATTAAAATTAATAAATAAAATAATTAAAAAAATTAATTTTTAATATAATAAAATAATAATAATAGAAAATAAAAAAAATAAAAAAATCTAAATTTTTTTTTTGAACCATACATTAGGGTTGCACTAATACATGCACGGTAGGAAATCGCTTTTTCTGATTTAGTTGAATTTAATTGAATGGTTGATTCATATTAAACCTAATAATCAAATGGCTAATATGAACCTAATAGTCCAAAAATTAGATAAAGTTGATCTTCTTGCTCAGAAAATAGATCAACTCCTAATCCTAGGTCAACAATCTTCTGTACAATTCACATCATCTTCTAATTATCAGGAGACTTATTCAATCTGTGCTAGCCCAACCCATCATGTGAGTGAATGTCCTATGACTGCACAGTTTCCACATTTTATCCAAGAACAAGTTCAAGCTGCTCAAGGATACTCCAAATTGATTAATGACCCATTTTCAAATTCATATAATTCAGATTGGAGTAACTTTAATTTTTCTTGGACATCCCAACAGACTCAGGCTCAGACCCAAATTTCACTTGAGCAAAATTATCAAAATAGATCCCAATATCAAAATTATGCCTATAATAATGGTCAGCCTAGTCAGTTTATCCAGCCATCATATTATAATCAGCCCTCATACCCACCTCCTCAATAGACCAATCTAGCTGATGATAGATTTAACCAACTTCAACAATTGAATTCTAACTCAACAGCAATCTATCGCCAGACTAGAAGCTCAAATAGGATAATTAGTTGAGTCTAACATGAGGAGAGAACTAGATCAACTACCGAACCTACCAATTTCAAACAACCCACCTAATGTCCACCAACCACCTGGACCAAGTTATCAATTTAATGTCTCACTTAAGAATCCCCAATTTGAGAATACCAAAGTAATTCCTGAACTTAAAAGCTATAGGATTCTTATGGACCCATACCAAGACCAGGTGAGAGAGGCTAGTACTGATGCTAGCCAAAATAAAAATTTAGAGGAACTGGTTAGTACTGAGACTAACCACATAGAAGAACCCGAAGCCAAGAATTAGTACTGATACTAGTTCTAGTTTAAATGAGATAGAAATAAGGGAAAAGAGAATAGATGATTTACCCGAGACTTATAAACCTAATGTCCTATTCTCTTCAATCCCTAGAAGCTGGTTCTTCTTATAAAAATCAAGAGGCACGTAGTGAAATGTCAATGGAGTTGTTTAAGCAAGATCACATTAATTTACCTCCAGAATTAAAACAACCTTTAGTCACCATTCCAGCACCCATTGAATCAAACTTAACTCCTAAAACTCCATTCATGAGCATTTTAGAAAAACAAATAGGAGAAATTCTTAATAAGCATGGGTCTGAGAATGAAATCATAAACTATATCCCCAAAATTAACAGTGAATATATCAATAATGGGATTATAAATCATCTTTCTGAGATTGGCAATTCAAAACTATTGAAATTTGTCAATCCAATATTCGACATAGGATAATAAGCTACATTGTGTCTGGCTGAAGATGGTAAACTTAGCGCTTGTTGGGAGGCAACCCAATATTTAGTTTTTATCTAATTTATCTTTTTAATTTATTTTTTTAGGATAATTTGAATAAGTTGGAGGAAGAGCTCAAATTTTCAAAGGAATGTGCTGGACCAAAAATATACTTGAGTTAGGTGTATTCTTCCATGTTCTTTATTACACCCTTTATTTTTTTTCTTCTCCATTGAGGACAATATCGATTAAGTTGGGGGGAGAAAAAATAAAAATTTTAAAATTTTAAGTCTTCTCGAAAAAGTTAGTATTTAGTATTTAGATACCTGATTATGCTTAAGAATCGAATTAAACTAAGCATTTTTAAAAGAAAATTGATGCACAGATTAGAGAATCTATGAGATATTGAGGAATCAAGTATTAAGAAAATTCAATAAAGAGTTAAGTCTAGAACATAAAAAGTTTTTTCTTGGAGCATTTCTAATTATTTCTACTAGCATCAAAGAAAAGTCTACTTTTTATAGGCTTGTGTAGGATAACTATACGTTTCTTCATATAAAAATTTATTTTAATAAAATAGTTTCCAAGTACTTCTCACTGAGTAACCGGGCCTCTTTGCCTAAGCAAGCATTGAGTTTCGCATGTCAAAAGGTGGGAAGGGCAAAGAAGCTCGTTGTAAAGCTAGTCTTAACTCGTAGCCTATTTGATTCGAGCTAGTAAGCCCAAGGGGTATTCTATACCTAGTGCCCTAAAGCCAACTGGTTTGGGAGTCATTGGCCCAAGACTCGCTACATGGATCAAATAGAAAGCTTAAGGAGTTAAGACACTCAATAGTGGTACAACGTTAAAAAAAAAAAAAAAAAAAATTTGGTTTCCCGACAAGTAACCAGGTCCCATTGCCTAAGTAAGCAATGATATTTGCATCAAAAAGTGGGTAATGTAAAAATAAAAATCAATAAATGAAGGATGGAAGTAGCAATACACCTGCCTATATGAAAGTTTAGACAAATCAGAGATAAAGGTAGGATAATTTAGAAAAAGTTCTGAAAAATTTAATGTTCTTTACTTAATTTTTCTATTGATAAGTATTAATACCCCAATGATATATCTCATTTAAGCTCTACTGAATATCAATGGCCATTTTGAAAATTGCTTAGTTAAAATTCGAAACTCTAAAATTAAAAGGTATTTAAAACTAAATTCTTTCTTTACTCGAGGATGAGCAAAGCTTAAGTTGGGGGGTGTGATAAGCATCATAAATTCATCAATAAAAGTATTAATTTATTAATTAATTTATATTAATTTTTAAGAATTATTAATCAATTTATATATAATTTTTGAAAAATTCATATTTTTATTAATTAAAAAATTAATTAAAAAATAAATTAAAAAATAATAAAAATTAAAAAATAAAATTTTATTATCAATAGAAATAGCTCATTTTTTAATCATAATGAAATAAATTTTAAGTAAAACGAAGCTAAAACAAAAAAGATATGAATTTTTAAAGATATAAAATAAATAAAAATTAAATAAAAAAAGAAAATGGCTCAGTCGGCTCCGTAAGTCGAGCCACCAAGCCAAGCCAAGCTATCAAAGTCAACTCAGCCATTCAAGCCATCAGTCGGTCCCGGCCATGATCTAGGCGTGGACCGCCAGCTCAGTAGAAACCGACGAATTAGAGATTGCCACGTGGCGGACCTAGATCCTTAAAGGGTCCACAAAAATTTATCATGGGTCACAGGGTATTTTGGTCTTTTCACCTAGTGACAAGATCGCTGATTGGCTGCAGTGTGTGGTGTGGCTGATCCATGCGGTCCATGGGAATAGTAATTGCGCGATCGGATGGCTGCGGTTGATTGTGGTCAAGATCGGACGGCGGTGGTGATTTTCAGGCTTGATTCAAATTCTATCAGCGATCTAGCACGATCTGATGGCCAGAAAACCAAGAGATGAAGATCCAAGGGTCCAGAATGCTTCCAACAGTGATCAAGACTCCCGATTCATGATTTGCGGTCAGATTTCCTCCATCAACTCACGATCGGACGGCCATAATTTAATCCGACTCGATCTTGGCTGATATGCATCCGATTTTAATGATTTTTAGACCGTTGGATTCCTATTGAATGGCTAGATTTTACTATACTTACTAGAGTCATATCAAAGCTATTTTTATTCAAATTTTATTTAAATTTTGATGATTACAAAGGCCATTAGTCCCACATTGCCTTTAGAAATAAATATCCAACCCTCCTAGCTCTAAAAAATGGACCCAAGGCCTTCAAAAATCAACATCTTCGATCAAGGTGATGCTTTGGTACAGGGCGAAGCCAGGCTATGGGTTAAAGGCTGCTTTGAAGCAACGGATGCCGAGAAGAAGAGCCAGGCTTCTACACCATCTTTCTACCAATGCCAATCCAAAATTAGAGATCAGGCTATTTTATTTTATTTTTTTTTCTTTTTAAATTTTATGTATTTAAATTTTAAAATTTTAATTAATAAAAATTTTATTTTTGTACTTTAATTTCTTATTTTTTATTTTTATTACAATTTAATTTTTGCACTTTAATTATTATTTTTTATTTTTTTGCAAGTAGATGCTAAGATCTAATTAGTAGATCTTAGTACCAAGTTTAAATTTCTACATTTTTTAATTTTTATTTTTAACCTTCTGACTTCACTCGTAATTTCAAAACTCAAATCATTTTCTTTTTCTTTTTAAAAATCAAAGATTTCAAATCTGAAATACTACCTTCCTTGTGGATTCGACCCGACTCACTACTATCTACGCATTTTCATTAATTTTAAGAAGTCGAATTAAACTGATAAAGATGGTGTCTTAACGATAACATCGCGTTCCTATCACCCTTGCTAAGGAGTCGAGGTCTTACCAAAAATCCAAGCACATTGAGCGGCGATACCACCTCATCTACGATTATCTCGAAAAGGGTTATGTCGAGGTCAGGAGAGTCAACTCCATAGATAATGTGGCAGACCCACTTACAAAGCCGTTGGGCTAGCAGAAGATCGAAGCCCACCTTGAGAAGATGGGACTTAGACTTGTAGCCAATTGGCTTTAGTACAAGTTGGAGATTGTTAGATATATGTGCCCTAGAAGCTAGAATTGGCTGACACTTGTAACACACTTCTATAGGCAAAATTGTAATTTTGACTAATATCAATAAAATGGGTTATTTTCTATCACATATGTGTATTTAGTGTCTGTGATACATCCTTTGAGTTAATGGTAATGATAATTCATATTTTCAAGAGTTGAAAATTTAAGACATGAATAATCATTATTAACTCATAAAATGCTCCCGACCATAGGATCATCACGAGGATGGTGATTGATCCGGAAGGTTGGTGTACAATCGCTTCTCTTTAGTAGATGAGTCTTGAGTCTACGGTGTGGAGACACCGGAGCGAGAGTACAGGTACTCGTTAGAGAACGAGGGCACTGAGCGTGACCACCTCGAGTAGTCATTAGGAAGTCTACCTTCTCGTCAATGACTGACTCGATGCTGCAGTAGTGTGTCTGGTTCTTTGACCTGAGATGCATCGGCAGTTCACCTTGAGGGTGTTATAGTTTGACTACACCATTACTCGGTCTCCTAGCCATATGGAACCCTGAGGTGTATGTTGGCTATAGCATGTTCATTGTAGGAACTGGATTGCATCAAGATGGAATCTATCTACCTCGGTGGTAGAGGAGCAGCCCTATGATGATCATGAGAATCAAGTCCAGAAGCCCATGGCCATGGCAGAGTGAAATAATAGAAAGAGTTTCTATTTAGATTTTCACATTGGACTCGAATCGAATGATTACATCATATGACAGAGACTAGGGTTTGACGAGTTCACCTTAACCCTAATCTGATCGGGGCTCAAGATAGAAGAACTTAATCACACAGGTAGCTGCACCAAGAGGTTCGCATTCAGCTCTGATGGGTTGCCACCATATACTGCTAGGTGTCACTGGTGGATTTTGGGAGCAATTAGAATGATTTAGATGATCGATCATTCTAGCTGTTCGAATCAGAAGAGTTCTGATCCATCGAAAGGAGTTTCGATGATGTCGATGATAGAGATCATGACATATCCCATTACCATACAGAACTGAACCTAACTGGGTCACACAAACAAGGGTTTGAATCTGGTGATCATCAATTGAACTGATCTAGTTCAATTGATCTGAATGAGATTCAATTAGGTTCAAGAAAAATCGTGCTAGCACTCGATTGAACCTAACGTTCTTCTTTTACTATCATAAATAAGTTGTCCTGACTGAGCCAAAGGAGTTTGTGCTCAATCAGAGGCCTTCATATGGTCTGACTGGAGGTTGTCCAAGTCAGAAAAGGTTGTCTTATTTTGTAAGACATTACCTGCCATTTTTGGTCACCTGCCATTTCTTGTTCTTTGACTTTGGTCAAAAGTCTACCTTTGACTGGTCAAATGTTGACCATTGACACTTTGACTTTTGACCACATGTCATGCACCTATTGGAGAGCTGGTGGGGGCCTGTCCCCCTGCCAGAACCTGGCAAGGAGGAGGGCGCACGCCACCCTTGGCGTGTGTGCCCAAGTTGGAGGCGCCTAGGAGTCCCTTGTTGGACAAGGACTCCATCTCCTTTTTTGGATTCCAATTAGAGTTCTCCTAAGAACCAACTTTGACTGGTCTTAGGCACCCTCTAAGGAGGAATCCAGGGGACTCTATTCCACCAATCAGATTTAGATCTGATTTCACAAAGGGTTGTGATTGGTTGGGAAGAAGAGGAGTTGGATCACAGCAGTCTATAAATAAGACCCTGCGCCCAACTCAAATTAAAATTGAAAAAATTGAATCCCATGCCCCAAGGCTGCCTCTCCCCTCTTCCTCCATGCCAAACCACTTCTCCCTCTCCTCTCCACGTCCAAAAGGAGTTTTGGACCTTGGTTGGTGCGATCCAGATCAAGAAAGGCGATCAAAAGCTAAGAAGGCTGCGCTGCTGCAAAGGACGACTGCTGATCTTCAAAAGAGTTTTTGAAGATCCTCCAGATCAGATCCAGATCTAATTTTTGGAGACATGATAGAGAAGAAGAGGATCTCCAGATCCAGCCTGAGAGTGGATACCGGTAGAGGCCAGGCACTTGCGTGGCTAGATCCAGAACCTTCCGCTGCATACAGGATCATCAACAGGGTAATAGGATTACCCAAATCAAGGTAAATTAAATTTGATTTAATTTATCTTATTTTATTTTAATTTATTAAAATAATAAGAATCAGATCTAAAATATCAGATCTGATTAGATCAAAGAAAAAAAATTTTTGAAATATATCTCTTGATCTGATCAGATCTGAACGAACCTGGACCGAAAATCAGGATGATCCGAAGTCCAGCGCTTTCTTGGCTTTAAATCTCATGTGATATCTAAAATTACTAATTTATTAGATTAAATTATATCTAAATAAATTTTATAAGAACCTGGCTCTGATACCAGTTGAAGGAAAATTCTGATTTTTTGGGGTCAGGTTCGTTCAGATCTGATTGTATCGAGAGGCATATTTCAAAAATTTTCTCTTAGATCCTAATCAGATCTAACATTTTTTAGATCTAATTTTATAATCTATAAATAAAAAAAATTAAATTAAATTAAATCTAAATTAATTTTACCTTGATATGGGTAATCGATTATCCGTTTGATGATCTTGCTGATTGCCTGAGGTTCTGGATCTAGCCACGCAAGTGCCTGGCCTCTATCGGTATCCACTCAGGCTGGATCTGGAGATCTTCTCTTTTCTTTCTTTTCTCCAAAAATCAGATCTGATCTAATTTGGAGGATCTTCAAAACTCCTTTGAAGATCAGCATCGTCTCTTGCAGCAGTGCTGCCCTTCTTCCTTTCTCGTCAGCCTTTTCTTGCCTGAATCGCACCAAATCTGAAGCCCAACTATTCCTTGGGCATGGAGAGGAGAGAGAGGGCCTGAAAGGTGGCATGGAGGAGAAAGAAGGGACAGCCTTGGGGCATGGCTAGGAGAGGTCTCTAAAAGTTGGGCACAGATAGGTCTTTATATAGACCCTGCTGCGCCATGCAGTGCCACATCATTCCCGGCCAATCACGTTGCTTCGTGCAATCAGATCTAAATCTGATTGGTGGGATGACATCACCTGATCCAATCAGATGAGAGACCCATAGATTCATCCTTAAGGTGGCACCTAAGACTGGTCAAAGTCTATAGGTGAGGGTCACCTAAGTTTGAAATCCAAGAAGCAACCTGGAGTCCCATCCATATGGGACTCCAGGCGTCCCTATCCATGGGCGCACGCCATCCTAGGCATGTGCCCCCTTCTTTCCAATTTCTAGGAGGGGGACAAGCCCCTATCTTCTCTCTCCAATAAGGTGCATGACACATGGGCAGATGTCCAAGGGTCAAAGGTCAACGTTTGACCAAAGTCAAAGGACAAGAATTAGCAGGTGATGGAAAATGGCAGGTGTTGTCTCAAATTTATCTCATAAATTAAGACAACCCTTTTCTAACCTGGACAAGCTCCAGTCAGACCAGGTAAAGGTACCTGAGTGAGCACAAACTCATTTGGCTCAGTCGAGATAACTTTTAATGATAGAAAAAGGAGAATGTTAGGCTCAATCGTGTGCTAGCACGATTTTTCTTGAACCTAATTGAATCTAATTCAAATCAATTGAACTGGATTAGTTCCAATTGATGATATCCAGATCCAAACCCTTGTTTGTGTGATCCAGTTAGGTTCAGTTCTGTATGGTAATGGGATATGTCATGATCTCTATCATCATCGACATCATCGAAACTCCTTTCGATGGATCAGAAACTCTTCTCTGATTCAGACAACTAGAATGATCGATCATCTAAATCATTCTAATTGCTCCCAAAATCCACCAGTGACACCTAGCAGTATATGGTGGCAACCCATCAAAACTGAAAAATGAACCTCTCGGTGCAGCTACTTATGTGATTAAGTTCTTCTATCTTGAGCCTCCGATCAGATTAGGGTTAAGGTGAACTCGTCAAACCCTAATTTCTATCATATGATTTAATCATTCGATTCAAGTCCGATGTGAAAATCTTAATAGAAACTCTTTCTATTATTTCACTCTCTGCCATGGCCATGGGCTTATGGACTTGATTCTCATGATCATCATAGGGCTGCTCCTCATCCATCCGAGGTAGATAGATTCCATCTTGGTGCAATCCAATTCCTACAATGAACATGCTATAGCCAACATACACCTCAGGATTTCCGAATGGCTAGGAGATCGAGTCATGGTGTAGTCAAACTATAACACCCTCAAGGTGAACTATCGATGCACCTCAGGTCAAAGAACCAGACACACCACTGCAGCTTCGAGTCAGTCATCGATGAGAAGGTAGACTTCCTTATGACTACTCGAGGTGGTCACGCTCAGTGCCCTCATTCTCTAACGAGTACCTGTACTCTCGCTCCGGTGTCTCTACACCATAGACTCAAGACTCATCTACTATAAAGAAGTGATTGTACACCAACCTTTCGGATCAATCACCATCCTCATGATGATCCTACGGTCAGGAGCATTTTATGAGTTAATAATGAAAATTCTTGTCTTAAATTTTCAACTCTTAAAATATGAATTATCATTACCATTAACTCAGGATTATCAAGGAAAATCAATTGTGATAGGTCGTTAAATCTGATCAGATCAAGAGATATATTTCAAAATTTCTCTTATTAATCAGATTAGAATTTTAGATCTAATTTTTTTTATTAAATAAAATAAATAGATAAATTATCTTTAATTTACCTGAATGGGTAATCCTATTACCCATTGATGATCCTGTATGCAGCAGAAGGTTCTGGATCTAGCCACGCAAGTGCCTGGCCTCTATCGGTATCCACTTAGGTTGGATCTAGGAGATCCTCTTCTTCTCTATCACATCTCCAAAAATCAGATCTGGATCTGATCTGGAAGATCTTCAAAACTCCTTTTGAAGATCAGCAGTCGTCCTTTGCAATAGTGCAGCCTTCTTAGCTTTTGTCGCCTTTCTCTTGATCTGAATTGCACCAACCAAAAAATCCAAAACTCCTTTTGACATGGAGAGGAAGGGGAGAAGGTGGTTTGGCATGGAGGAAGAGGGGAGAGGCAGCCTTGGGTGGGGAATTTGATTTTTCAATTTTCTCTCTTTTTGGGCGTAGGGTCTTATTTATAAACTAATTGTGATCCAACTCTCTTCTCCCAACCAATCATAACTCTTTATGAAATCAGATCTAAATCTGATTGGTGGGAATAGAGTCCCCTGGATTCCTCCTTAGATGGTGCTAAGACCAGTCAAACTTGGTTCTTAGGAGAACTCTAATCTGAATCCAAAAAGGGAGATGGAGTCCCTATCCAACAGGACTCCAGGCGCCTCCAACTTGGGCACACGCCAAGGTGGCGTGCGCCCTCTTCTTGCCAGGTTCTGGTAGGGGACAGGCCCCCACCAGCTCTCCAATAGGTGGCATGCATGTGGTAGAAGTCAAAGTTCAATGGTCAATATTTGACCAGTCAAAGTAACTTTTGACCAAAGTCAAGAACGAGAAATGGTAGGTTGACCAAAATGGTAGGTAATATCTTACAAATAAGACAACCCTTTTTGACTTGGATAACTCCAGTCAGACCTATGAAGGCCTCTTGATTGAGCAAAACTCTTTGG
>QRFJ01004057.1:116114-203261 GCA_006176705.1 Cocos nucifera | reverse complement strand
CATTCTTTTTCTTAGCTAAAAAAATAATTTATCTTTAAGTTCTTTATTATTTTTTAGCCTTAATTTTTAATTCAATCATTAAGTCATTAAAAGCTTCTAAATAATTCATTCGATATGTAACTGGAGGAAGTTTTCAAATTTTACATCATCTCAATGGACCATGAGCAAAAGAATTTTGTCTCTTTTTCTTCATCGAGCTTGAAAGTATACTATCCATCCCAAAATTTCTAACATAAGCTGATTTCTTGTCTTTTTGGGAGTATTTTTTTAGTAGTGGACAATCCAGCTAGTAATGCCTTTTTTTGTTTGTAATATATTAGCACGTGACCATTTTTCTTTTCCTTTTTCTTCCTCTTTCTCGTTTCTTCTTCATACTTGATCTTTAGGAGGAACTTTCCTTGAATTTGCTTGAGTAGCTCCATATTCCATTCTCAGTCTTCACTCTTCTTCTCTCATACTTTTTCTTCCAACTCATCACTTTCTTCATTTGCACAATAGATTTAGAAGGCGATGGTCTTCATCTTTCTTGCTCTTCCTTCCTCTCCTTTTGAGCCATAATGTTCAAACGTCAGGTGAGTTTCATGGGAGTGAACCCATCAATCTCTGTGACAGCTTGATGAGGCTTTCACTCGTTATATGTGTCACCTTGGCTTCCCATTTCTTTGCAAAGATCTAAAATTCTGTAAATAAGTGTCATAGTAGTATAGGTTTTGCAAGACCATTTTAGAAGCATTAAAATATCAGTTAAAACTTAAAAAAATAATTCAAAAAATAGACTTCATGTTTATCCATTGTTAAATTATTTCTAGATTTATGGAATAAGCAAATATTTTTGGACTCCTGTAACTTGGGCTTGTCTCCTTCATGCAGTTATCTCTAAGTTTTTTTAATTTTTTTTGATAGATGTACAAGTGGATAATAAATTCTTGTACATCAAGAGAACAATAAAGAACAATAATGGCTTTTGCATTTAATTGAGTCATCCTTTTATCATATTCATCCCAATCCTTTTTGAGCTTGAGAAGAACAACATCATTTATATAAGATGGATGGTGTGTGTCCTCTAGTTATAAACCCCATAAATTATAATCTAGAGACTTGTATAAATTCTCATTTTAATTTTTTTAAAAAATAATTTGTTCCATCAAAAAGTGATGGTCTAGAAGTGGATTGGCCTTCAACAAATGAAATACTACTTGGGGTTGCCATTGATCTTTCACTTTTTAACCACTAGGTCAACAAATAATATAAAAGCACCTACTCTGATACCAATTATTGTCCAGAGGTAGCAATCCAAAAGGAGGGGTGAATTGGATTTTTATAAAAAATTTAGCCAAATTTACTTTCTAAACAAGATGTGCTTTAATTTATGCTATCTTTGGTGATTGTGGAATGTGAACAATAGTGTAGTAGAGGAATTAAGATAGCAAAACTAAAGTGTGAGACAAGAATTAAAGCATGCAAAGTATGTAAAGAGATAGAAGAAAAAAATATAATATAAAAATATCATAATTTATAGTGGTTCGGTGCAATCCAAACCTACATCCACTCTTCAAATTTTTTGGGGGATTTTTACTATAATCCACCCTTGATTACAGTATGTTTATTTTTCCGAGCTCACAAATAAATTCGGTTGATTTTTTAAGGAGCACCAACCAAAACTTTACACTAATAGTTTTTCGGGATTACTATTAATACAGTTGGCTTTTCGGGCTCACCAACCAAAATCTATAATATCTAACTTCGAGCTTAGATGGATCTAATCTTCAAGTTTCTTTTCTCTAAAGAAACTCGTAAAGAAATCAAAATTACAAATGACAATTTCAGCACAATATAAAAAAATAAAGTTTAAGCTCTTTTAAATCCCAACGAAGAAGCCGATGATGTGCTCGATTGAAGCTTGGCTTTTCTTTGAATTATGCTTGAGAAGATGTGGAAGATGTTGGAAAACCTTGCTTTGAAGGCTCACTGAAAACTATGCACAATTTTTTTCTTTTTTTTCTTTTCTTTGAATTTTCAATGTTCCTCATCAAAAATGAAAAATTCTCTCTTTAAATCTCTTAATCTTCTTTTCCAATAGATTCTCCATCTTTAAATATTCTTGAAAATGGTTTGAGAGAGAGTTCTAGCTGTTGGGAGCTCTAAAATAGCCATTGGAGTGGAGAAATAGCTGTTGGAAGGGCTGCAAAAAAATTATGTTGAAAGCTGTCGCGTATTTAGAGAGCTCTCAATTTTTCTGCGAGTGCTCTCGAGAATTTTTGAGAGGTCTTGGTTTCACAGCGAGAGCTCTCAAAAATTTTCGAGAGCTCTAATCTCAGAACACAAAAATGAGGTTTCTGTTTCCTAAAATGGAGAAGTCTCGTCCAGTTTTAGAGAGATCTCGAGCCTGTGCCAGTGCAATATGTAGGTGTGCCAAACAGCTTGAAGAAGCCTCCAAATTTTCAGAAGAGGTCTCCAAATTTTCAGGAGAGGTCTCCAAAAATTCTGGCTTCATTTTTTTTCAATGTTTGCCCTTCTAAACTTGAATTTCTTGGCCCTAAACACTTCTAAACATGATTGCTTCCTTCAATTTTAATTTTTCTTCTTTCAATCATACTTTCTTCACACCAAGCCATCCAAATAAGTATGAATTTGTTCTTTTAAGTATTTTGGCATGGTATTTTGAGAGAATTTGTTCTTGAGATAAATTTTTGATTTTGAATATTTGAAAAATCCTACACACATTCTTGAAACACATGATTAAATACATAATAAACTCAAAGGTTAGCAATCATCAAAATCAATTATGGGATCAACACTACCACCTATTGGAGACTCTAGACGGTAGTTGTAAGAGTTTGCACTTATTGTAGCAGGGTAGCAAACTGTTACTGGTCTATTACTACGATAGGACAAAAAGAGCCTAGCTCGACTTATGGAGTTGGTCATTCGTCCCATCATGCGGAATGTCGATCAAAACTAGCCGAAGCATTCTGCACTCTCATCCTAGCCATTCCTCCTTCGAGGTTGGTTCCACCAACCCCCTTCCTACCGCACCAATCTATTGCTACTAATCCCTAGTCTTGCTGCATCGAAAGATAAGTCAGGTGTTCTGATGGATGCAAGCTACTTACCACTTCTGTTGAACTTACAAAGAAAGCCTTCTCGTCAAAGCAAGTCAGCGGTGGACCCTCCAATACTTAAATCAACTAGAGTTCAAAAAATAGATGGAAGGAAAGAGGAGAATCGGATCAATGTATTTGTTCAATTTTCCATACTTACCCCAAGATCCCCTTATTATCTTATTTATAGAGATAGAACCATAGGCTATTATGTCGGAATCTAATAGGCTGTTAGTACCCATGAAGCCACAATCTGATGGATAGTTGAAATTTGCCCGCTTACATATAATCAGAATTGTTAGTCATGGGTACTGGAGGATAATCATACCTATAGATCGGATTTGTTAATTATGGGTGCCAGTCGCAGGCGAAAGTCGATGTTATATCGTCTAGCCAATCCGAGGAAGAGGGTTCAGTCCGATAGCAGGTGAATCACATAATAATCATTATATTAAAATCCAACTCAATGCCTCCGCACCCTCAGTGAGCCCACAATTCCTCTTAAATTGATGCCTGCCTCATGTCAATCCACATACCGCCCCAGAAATACTTTCTACACCGTGGGCGGTGTAGCTCCGCAGACACCGCCACGGTGATTAGCAAGCGCACGAGCTTGGGTAGAAAAAATGCACAATGCTCCATAAAATTTAAAAAAAAAAAATTGTATGCTCATCAATCACTGCGGGTGGTGTCCGCAGAGTTACACCGCCGGCGATATAGAAAGCATTTCCCTACTGCCCCTTGCTTGCTCTAGGGTTACATCCCTTAGAGGGTGTTAAGGAAAGGTGGTAAGGAACCTATATCTGATGCTATATTAAAATTCAACCGTTTGAGCTAATTTGTTGATAAGCCCATGACTCTATAAAAGCACCATCGAGGCTCTTTCCCTATTCAATGTGAGATTATTAACACTTTCAACAAATTCAATATGGACCTTAACGGAAAAAAGACATTCAATATGGATCCTGGTTTACTTTCTTATTTCCTATTTTCCATGGGCATTTCATGTCCATATTATATAATTATTATAAACTCTTCGTATCTGCATCATCTTTGCCAGATATTTCAAAGCAGATGGTGCGACTCTTGCTGTTGCCACCAACTCTCAACAAGTCTTTTTTTTTTTTTGACCTCTGGCATGCGCAGAAAACTGCCAACCAGCTGAGATAATATTTGCTGGCCAGCACAATAAGATTTCATAACTTGCTTATGATTTAGGCTACAAGAGGTTTCAATAAGGAACTGGACCAATGAGCCTGATATTAGTCGCAGGCCTACGTATTTTATGAGGAGGACAATAATGGTACTTTAAATAATGCAAGGAAAGTTCAAGTTTGTAATCTTGATCTGATCATTTAAAATAGCAACCTCCTCAAGAGGGACATAACTATAAACATCGCCACTGTTTTTGCTTATAGCTCTTTCATCCATAATTCCAAAATATATGTGAGAGACCAAGCTAATCCAAAACCTAGATGCTACCAGTAGCATCATAGGAACAAAACCATGCACCAACAGGTTGCAAATGTACACATGCATGTACTTGTACCATATACTTGATGGAAACCCAAAAGCATGTGACAAGAACTCACAGATGCATCATAATGCGAACATCTTCAACTCGCATCTGCTTCTGTTCTTTGGCTGCCTTGCTCCCAAATGCACCACTTGCCAATTTTTTCTTCCTTTCTTGCAATTCAAGGATCCTCTCCTCAATGCTACCCCTCACTATCAGCCTTACCACCCTTACTTCCTGCTGCTGCCCAATCCGGTGCACCCTGTCCATTGCCTGTTCCTCAAGTGCCGGGTTCCACCATGGTTCCACCAGGTACACTCTTGAAGCTGCTGTTAGATTTACTCCAGCACCCGCAGCCCTAAGGCTGGCCAGTAGCACCGTGGGTGCACCAGGACCACTCTTGCCAAACTCCTTGATCACTTCAGACCTCTTCCTTGCGCTCATGGAGCCATCTAACCGCAAAATTCCAAATCCAGCAGACCTTAGTGGCTCCTCAAGAAGGAGCAACATCTTCCTGAACTGAGAGAAAATGACCGACTTTATTGTATGGTTCTGTTTCTTCGTTTCCAATAGAAGTTTCAGCAAGGTAGAAACTTTTGAAGAGACGGGTCTACCAGAAACAAAAGCTTTAGACTCATCATCCTTGGAAGACTCTGTTGATGGGGCTAGAAAAAGGTCTGATTTTGATAAGGGATGGCGACAAATAGGACAACAGGCATTCAGGTGCTTCAGGGTTCTTAGAATGCAAGCTTGGCAAAAAATATGAGCACAACAAGTTATGACAGCTTTGATTGGTGGGGAGAGGCAGACAGGGCAGTCAAAGTCATCTCCATCTTCAACCAATGAGGCCAACTTCTTTAAAAGCTCTGGGTTTTGAGTGACATCTGCACATGCAATATCTTTTCTATTAGAATATTTGCATGATAAAAAAACAACAAATGGAAACTTCTTTAGAGTTAATATGTTGGTGACAAATTAACAAGATAAATGAAATGAGTTTAACTTAGTAAATGCAACATGGTCTTGCGCTAAAAGAGAAAAGAAGGAAAACACTTGGGATGAGGAGGGGGGGGGTGAGGGGGTGTTGGATATCTTCCCTAATGTGGGGTTGCCCCTAAATAGGCTACATAATAGCCTTATTCACAAATCCAAGTGGATTTATCCTAATAATTCTATCCTACCAAATTGCCAGAATAGAATTATCATGCAAAATAGCGAAAACTTATCCCCTCCAGATATGATTTTGCCCCTATCGACTCTTATAATACACCAAAAAAATGGGAGGGCAGTTTGTCCTTATCAACAAATCCAAATTATCGTGAAAACAGTTGCAATCACTTATTACCTCCACTTGACCATTCAATCATATACCACAGAGTGGCTTATTCCATGGAATAGACATATAGTAGAGGGATAACCATACAAAAGTTATCCCCTCTACAAAACACAACCTAAAAGTGTAGCTCATGTAGTGTGAAAGGGGCAAAAGTTCTAAAACTCCACTTCTATTGATAATATCCTGCATGGATGCTGCATATATCAAAAGAAACAATTAGTTGCTACAAATGCTGTTTAGCCAGCCGGTTGAATATAAAGCATTGCAAAAGCTTGCTGAACATGATATGAGTCATGCAAGTAGTCAACTAATATATTATGATGACTGAAGCATTATTTTCCATGCTTATTTGTAACATATCATGATATGCTGAGAATCATGTTAGCACCAGCACATTTTGAGCTTATTGTTCGGTGTAAAAGCCCAAAGTCGACATCAAATTTGCAATACAATATTCGATAGCATAGAAAGGCTTGCTATTGTTAACATGGAACAATTAGTAGACTGGTTTCAATGCGAAAGATTTATTTAATTGTCCAGCCAAAATAACTGATGGAAACCAATTAAACTCCAGCTTAACAATGGATCCATTGGGGGTAAAATAGCTCCCGCCAAAGTCTAATAAAGCCCGACCTTGGTCGAGTGCCATCTAGATTCAAGACGCACTCCAGTCCGAGGTTCAATCAAGTCAGTCTCCTGATCCAAGCAAGCTCCAAAGGAACGACCTCCAAATTTGACTAAGCTCGGAGCTTCAATCGAGGATGGCTCATCCCGAAAATAACTTCTATCAATGTCTGATCTTGTGTGTTAGCTGAACTCCTTTACTCCAACCCTCCAACTCTATCCTGGTAACCGCAGATCTTGCCAAGACCACACCATAAATTTCAGCTAGATGAACTTGAACCAATAAAAGAAATTCGTCATCCGCTTGATTCTGATCTTCAGTCTGGAATAAGCAACAACCACTTCACAAGCACTGAAACTCAGTACTATCTAATCCCGACTTTGAACCGACCTTAGGTACTGTCCGATCTTCATCAAAATAACTAAAGTAGCTTCGCCATAATTTTAATTGAGGAACTCGTTATTCCTTTCCACCCTCAAGTTCCTCCAAACCGAAGATCAACTTTCGTCATCGACCGATCTTGAAGATCACCGAATTTCCAAAAGCAGTTGAAATAGTTCTACCGCGGTTCAAATCCGGAATCTAATCTACATACTCATCACTCTCAACTCAAAAACCAATCTTCAAGTTCAGTCCTTCCGATCCTAAGCCCCTAATAGCTTGACCTCAGGTCAAGTAACTCACAATCAGGCTTGGAAGTATCCATCCTTTTGTCTGAACTTCTGCAAAAAACATCCAACCACCAGTAAGTCGCGACAAACAATAGCCCACTCTCCGTAATAAACTCTGAGCGGTCCGAACGGCCTACTGACATTCGATTACGGCTGTCACTATCAATCTGTTACAGACTCCATCTATAAATAGGACCCTCCAGATACGTTTTCTTTTCTAAGCGCTCTCTCCGTTCTCAATCTTCTGAGTACTCCATTCTTGTTGGCTAGAATACTAACTTGACCTTCGAAGGATCCACGCCAGAGCCACCTCCGGCCAGGACTTTGTCTTGCAGATTCCACCGGCGAGATCCTGATTTCCACCTCCAGTAACTTTCGACGGCCGTCCGTTTTCTGCACCAACAGAATCAATGCCAAAAATTTGCGGGACCAAAAGGCAAAATCTAATTGGATTCCAGCTTATGGGTCAGTGCCAACAATTTTGTTGTTTTCTGGCTGGACCAAAGGCCTCAGCAATTGTTCAAAACTAAGTTCCAGAGGTCAAATGGATGACAATGATTATGTAGTTGGATCATGGGTAGATTAGGAGGCTCTCGTTTTGTTATTTATGAAGCCTGGGAACAAAAAATTGGTAGGTATTCCTGGATCATACATGAACCTGGGCCACATTAAACACAATATGTATCAAAAATTGAAACCCGTGACTTGGGCATCTATCCCAAATCAGGTCCTAACTTTCAATTGGGCCAGGCTTATGCCACAAAATTTAGTTTGAAGAGTTTACACTTAAAATTAGGGCCTGGCCTGATCTGATCTAACCTAGGTCCTTCAGGTGATGGATTTGTTCCAAGTTCAAATCTTGGACCAAGGTTATTTCAAAAAAGTTATTTGTCAAGCTAGACCTAGACCAAGACCTGCCTACTTGTAGTTATATGAAGGTCCCATAATCATCATTGTATCTTTAAACAGTTAGTAGTGTTGTAAGTCTAGGAAGGTCCCAGGTGACGGTGAGAGAAGAGTGCACTAGCCAAACATCATTGTATCTAAGTTTTAAACCCAACTCCTTGTATCATGCCAATAGGATCATATGGAATTCCTCAAACTCCTAATGCCATCTTCAACCACCTTGTTTCTACAATTCAGTGTACTAACTGCTACTAGTTTTAGGTTAAATTTAATCAAGTAAATTACCAATTACCTTATTATTTTCAAACCACCTAGATGCCCAATATGTCTCCCAGAAACCCACCAACCTCATGGTTGTTTCACTTTTCAGTATTGTATTATTTACACCCCATCTCAACAAACTAATGGCCGCCGATAGTAAGCACCATGTGGATTGGATTTAAGAGAGTCGAACAAGAGAAATCATGTAACTCTTACCAGACAAAGTGGAGTTCAAATGTGGAGTTCAAATGTGGCAAGTCGCACTAAGCATGGAAACAAAGATCGAACGGATAGGATTTTACTAGAATATAGACAAGCAAGCCAAAGACTTGAAATTATATACCGGTACACATAGCAAGCCGAACAGCAGGACGTGACCCAATTCGCAGTTACATTGCATTGGGGATTGTGGAAGGATCATGGATGTTATCAGAATTTCTAGAGATCATGGTGATAGGGATGGTTACAGGGACTAGTGGTTAACTATGGTTATTTTACTTAAATTATACTTCAAGTTATAGTGCCCTTGTATCAATATTAGCATTTTACTTTGTATTGGGACCCTTGGAGAATTAATCCAATCAAATTATCTTTATCTTTATCTTTACCTTAGTCTTTATCCTAAGTGTAGGTATAACCTAGATTATGTACTATAGCCCAGTACTATATCCTTACCGTAATCCAACGTCATACCCTTCTACTGCAGCCTAGCAATATACCTCTATCCATTTCTATCAAGTTCGAACGGTGGTATAATGGTAGCGAAAGTCCTAAAAGGTCAAAGCACCTAGATCCATGCCACTCTTTATCATTCCCTTAACCCACACCTTCCAACTAGCCCAGCGCCAGCAGCACACCCATGCACACATTCAGGCCTCGCCCAAGCAAACTTGGCAGCACACTTTATGTCCCAACCAACTAAGCTCCACACCACAAGGATCTCAAGTTCCCTAGCTCACCCAAAACAAGATAGAAATAGTGGCAACAAGCTTTTTCGCATGTCCTCTGGATACCATGTAGTCATCGTTACACTATTCTCAGTGGAATACTGTATAGACATCGTTATACTATTTCTGGTGGGACAACTAGTAGCTACTAATACACCAACAAGGAAAAAGGTGGAAGTTTCAACAGTCAGACAATCAGGTTGTCTATCGTTTCATGATAAGGAGCCTCCGCATTCTCAACCAAGGCATCTATGTTTCCTTCCTTGGCCTCATAGAGGGCTAAAGACTTTAGCTATCATATGCAGATTCTACCCCTCAGAGAGGAACTTGCCCCAAAAAGGCATTCCCCCTTAAGTGGAGATGACCCTTTATCAGGTCAGTTCTCTTAACGATGCAATTGCATAGATCGATATCCACATGGACAAAAGTCAGCACCACCTTTTCAAGGCGGTCATTAGTCAACTAGCTGCAATATTAATGCCATTGATGGAGTAGAACAAGGTTGTATTGACTTCAGTCTTGAAGCAGGTCAATCGACTTGTTGCGATACTTATTGGTCGCTTCCAATTGCTACAATCCACTCCGGCATATGGTCCGGTGAATGGAACCAATCATGTTTCAAACCATCAATCTTTGCAATACGGGAATGTCAGGATGCTACAAAGACTTATTTTAAAAAACTTTCAACCAATGATAAGGGCAAGACCGAATTCTATCATGATGAGAACTCAAGTCTTTAAGATTGAGGTGACAAGGAGATTACACTAGGAGTGAGCATTCCTGATAATCAAGTTGACCCATTGCTCAATAATGCTACAATTCCCGCACGATCATCAAGCCCACGGTGGACCATAACCATCCTGATCCTCGAAATCCCAAAGAAATGCTAGTAATGCTTCCCCGACTACAGTCCTAGCCACAAGAGTAGGCCGTCATGTCGAGGTGAGTGATCAAAGCAATCAGCCTCTAGGATAGCCCAAGCCCACACTAAGAGTTAAGAGGCAATCTCAATGGGTCCCATCACTTTCACCACAACAACCTGTAGCACCAAATTTGTGTTGGGGGATGTTGGGGTTAAACCCGCTCCTGCCGAAGTTCGGCCTGGTATCCAGTCCCGAGGCAATCCCATGATAGCCGATCTTCAACCCGCCGACTGATCTTCTAGACCGCATAAGTAAACTTCCGAGCCCGTAAAACACTGCAGGCCTTGCCCAGACGAGCTTGGTGGCGAATCATGAAAGCGGCCGAATTCCTCCATTATAAGTAGCTGGTTCCAACCAAACTTCTTTTAGACGAACTTGAACGGTGAAAGGGATCGCCTAAGCAGTTGGCTAAGCATTCAATTCCTGCGTAATCTGGCATGGCCGACCTTGAAGCTGGCTGGACTCTTATCTAACCAAATCCCCTTCAAGCCAAGTCCCGTCATTGCAGATTGGATCTCACGACAAGAACCATGGATTGGCAGAGCTTCTCTTAAGACAAACTTCTATGCCTTACTAAGGATGGCAAGTCTTAACTTCATGGTGTTTAGAATCTCAAGCGTGCAAGGCAAAGTCAACAAAAGAACCTCGTCTTCGAATTAATCACTCGCAAATCACCTTGAAACCTCTGGCCGAAATCCTTCCAATCGCCCAAAGGGCTCCCTCCAGTCGCCAAGCAAACTCCCTCCGACCGAAATCCTTCCGGTCGCCCAAAGGACTCCCTCCAGTCGCTAAGCAGACTCCCTTCGACCGAAATCCTTCCGGTCACCCAAAGGACTCCCTCCAGTCAAACTCCCTCCAGTCACCAAGTAGACTCCTTCCGGCCGAACTCCTTACGATTGCCCAGAAGGACCTCGTCATCTACGCAAATTCAGCTCCCAGCTCAACGCAAACCAATCTACATGCAGACAACCTCGAAGAAGTCTGAACTTCTCCAGAACTGTTATGATATGAAGCTCTTCACTGCTGGTAGCTGTTCCATCTAAACTTCAACTATCAAATCCCAACAGATTGGCACGTCACAACAACGAATACTATCCTCCGTAATAAACTCCACGTGGTCCCGAACGGCCCACTACCAGGCAGTTACGACTGTCACTATCAATCTGTGACAAGCTCCACCTATTTAAGGAACCCTCCAAATACGTTTTCTCTCTAAGCTCTAAACTCTGCTTCAATTTTCCTAGTGCTCCATTTCTGTTGATCAGAAGAGTTGACTTGATGGTCGAAGGGTCCTATCGGAGCCACCCGCAACTCCAATCGGGACTTGTCTTATAGGTCACCGACGGTGACCTCGTCTTCTCCAGTTCCAGTCCAGTTCCGACGTCGACTATATTCTACGTCAACAGAATTAGCGCTAGAGGAAGGGACTGAACCTTCGTAGATCCCTTGTTCTTAAAGGAGCGCTCGACGGACTTCCCTCTCTACTTCAACCTCTTCTTCTTCTTTGATTGGCTCTGCGAGATGCCGTCCAAAAAAGTATCAACCAGGCAATTTACTACTTCTACGGCCAGATCTCATCCAGATCAACCCTCTCCGACTTCATCTCTGGCATCCCAAGCTCCTCCACCAGCAGCGGTGGTAGACGTGGAGCAATTCAACATGCTGATCCACCAGGTCAAAGGTCTCACAAAAGCAGTGCAGGCCATGAGCAACACCCAACCTCGATTCAGCCGGAGAGAGCTTCACCAAGATACCAGGATCCGGTGTTAGGGTGGCCCACCTAGTCTAGTCATCTAGTGACCCCTGAAAAGAGGAAGCAGAGAGTGGGTAGCCCTTGTTCTGATCATGACTCCACTTTCGAAGGATCCTTACCTCCGTTTTGCCAGAAGACCCTTGAGATCCATGATCTAGAGGATCTTCTGGATCAAAGATTCTAAAAAATGAATCGACGGATCGAGAAACTCCGCCATGCTCCCCCCACCCACGATGATGACATCTGTACCGACCCTCCTTTCTCCCAGTGAATCATGCAAGAGTCGGTCCCGCCGAACTTCAAGCCCCCTCAATTCGAGAGCTACGATGAGACCACTGATCCGATCGACCACTTGAAGGCCTTCGAACTATGATACTGCTCCATGGCGCACCAGATGCTATCCTGTGCCGAGCTTTCCCATCTACTCTGAAGGAAACAACAAGAAATTGGTACTCGATGCTTAAGCCAAGTACGATCTTCTCCTTCGACCAAATAAGCCATCAATTTGCAGTTCATTTCGTAAGCAACCAACGTCTAAGGCGAGACTCGAATTCCCTCATCAACATCAAGCAAAAAGGAAAGTCCATCCAAGCTTACGTCAGCCATGAAAAGAAAGTACCCAAAGACTTTGCTGATATGCAAGCGCAGGCTGAAGGTTACGTCCGAGCTGAGGAGGCCTTCAAAATGAAGGATGATTAGACCGCGAGAGAACGGCGAGCAGGCGAATCCAGCAAGCCTACAGTTGAAGAAAAGTCGAATGAAGCTCGACCGTGTTCTAGAACTCTTAGCAGATGGGCCCGGACTCCTCCCCGAGCTCATCAACAAAAAAGCCCTGACCGAAGGGCACAGTGAAACACTCCTCCCAAAAGATTCCATAATTATGCCCCCCTCAATGCCTCGAAGACTCGAGTACTGATGGAGATCAAGAAGCAACTACCAAGGTCGAAAAGGATGAGCGCTCATCCTGACAAGCGCAATCCTAATAAATACTGCCTCTATCGTTGCGATAATGGTCACGATACTGAAGAATGCATTCAGCTCCAAGACGAGATCGAAAAGCTCATCAGACGAGGCCAGCTTGACCGATCCTGCGACGTCGGCCTGAGGCAAGGGTAGAGCGACCAAGAGCACTACCACAGCCAAAGCCACCAAGGAGGGAGGAGCAGCAAGGAGATCGACCCCCAACTGGGCATCATCAATACTATCTCTAGCGGACTTCGGCAGGAAAAGGCCAGCGGATCGGCAAAGCCGGTTAAAAGGCAGAGGACTGAAGAATCCCTCGCTTTCACTGAAGAAGATGTGCAAAAGGTTCAATTCCCGCACAACGACGTGGTTGTAGTTTCTTCAAATATTGCAGACTATGATGTACACCGCATTCTTATCGATAATGAAAGCTCTATCGATATCTTGTTTATGATGGTTTTCTTAAAATGTCTATACCTAATAACCAATTAGGACCAATGAACTCCCCATTGGTAGGCTTTACTGACGATACTGTGCCAATTGAAGGGATAAAAACATTAATTGTGGCTGCAGGGCGGTACCCAAGACAGTCCAAGGCACAAATGAATTTTTTGGTGGTAAGGGCTCCATCTACTTACAACGCAATTCTAGGCCAACCTGGTTTGAATGCACTCCGGACAGTGGTGTCGACTTATTATCTGAAAATGAAGTATCCAACAAATTATGGGATTGGAGAAGTCAAAGCAGATCAAGCTCTAGTGAGGCATTGCTACTCAATTGCCTTGCAAGATAACGGACAATCAGATTTCTGTCCTGTCGACGGGCTAGATGTCCGCCACAACCTTATTGAAGAGCAGGGCGAACCTATCGAAGATCTCGTCTCAATTCTTTTAAATGATGGGAATGAAGAACACACTGTGCAGATCAGTTCCAACCTGAGAGAAGAGATCGAAAAGCAGCTCGTCGCCTTCTTGCAGAGAAATGCAGATGTTTTTGCTTGGATCCTAGCAAACATGCCCGAAATTGATGCTGAAGTAATGGAACATCGTCTGGCTGTGGACCCTAAGTATCGACAAGTAAAGGAAAAAAATGTGCAGCTATGCTCCAGAGAGGCATAAGGCGATTGCGAGAGAAGTTGACAGTCTCCTTAAGGCCGGATTCATTCGAAAAGTCTCTTATCCGAACTAGGTCTCCAATGTAGTCCTCGTCAAAAAGACAAACGACAAATGAAGAATGTGCATAGACTTCAAAATGTTCAATAAAGCCTATCCAAAAGATAACTATCCCTTGCCTAGAATTGATCAACTGGTGGATGCGACTTCGAGCCATGAGCTCCTCACTTTCATGGATGCCTTCTCCGGCTACAACCAAATCCGGATGGCACCAGAAGATGAAAAAACTGCTTTTATTACTGACCGCGGTCTCTATTGTTATAGGGTTATGCCCTTTGGGCTCAAAAATGCAAGTGTAACCTACTAGCACCTGGTGAACAAAATTTTCAAGGAGCAGATCGACCGCAACATGGAGGTCTATGTAGATGATATGCTTGTCAAGAGCCGGTCTTCAACAAATCATATTACCAACCTTAAAGAAACCTTCAGTGCCCTCTGAAAGTATAAGATGAAGTTGAACCTGACTAAATGTGCCTTCGAAGTGACCTCGGGGAAGTTCCTGAGGTTCATAATGTCGAAGCGCGGAATTGAAGCTAATCCGGAGAAGATCCGAGCCATTCAAAAGATGACCGCCTCAAAGTCAATAAAAGAAGTTCAATGCTTAACGGAGAAGGTAGCAGCTCTGAATCGCTTTGTTTCAAAGTTGGCTAAATGATGCATGCCTTTCTTTCAAGTCCTCAAACAACCAAAGAACTTCTGCTGGACTCCTGAATGTTAGTGAGCATTTGAAAAACTGAAGAGCTACCTCGGCTCGCCATCCTTATTAGCCAAGCCCGAACCCGAAGAAGAATTGTTTTTGTACCTGGCAGTCTCTCCAGCGGCCCTTGCAGCGATCTTAATCAAGGAAGAAGTGAAAGCGCAGCAGCTGATCTACTATATAAGCCGAGTCCTGAGGGATGCTGAGACCAGGTATACCAAGTTAAAAAAACTAACTTATGTCTGTTAATTGCAACCCGAAAGCTCGGACCCTATTTCTAGGGGCACACTATAATGCTTCTCATTGATCAACCAATCAAGAAAGTTCTTCATCGAACAGATTTTAACATCAACCGGAAGAATAGCGAAATGAGCGATTGAGCTTACAGAGTTTGACATCAACTTCCAACCTCAGTCTTCAATCAAAGCTCAAATATTGGCAAATTTTATAGTAGAATATACTATTCCGAATGAAGCCGATCTCGAGCAAAATGAACCCAGTGTACCACGTTTGCAACCGAATTTCCCTGAAGAAAAAGCAGACCTCCCTAAATGCTTCTGAGCCCTGTATGTGAACGGTTCATCCAATGATTCTAATATAGGTGCAGATCTGATCTTGGTTAACCCAGAAGAAATCATTGTTGAATACGCACTACGTTTCGAATCCCCTGTGATAAATAATAGGACTGAATATGAAGCGCTGATTGCGGAGTTGAAGATAGCCAAGGAACTGGAAGCAGATCGGCTCCAAGCCTACAGTGACTCCCAGTTGGTGGTGGGACAAGTCAGTGGCAATTATGAAGCTCGGGAAGAACACATGGTGAAGTATCTGAAAAAGGTGAGAAGTTTGACCTCGGCCTTCAACGATTTTAGCATTCAACAGATTCCAAGAGCAAAAAATGCTAGGACCGACCTTCTCTCCAAATTAGCCACACTAGCCCCAAACGAACTACCAAGAGAAGTTTTTTTTGAAGTTTTGAAATGTCCAAGTTCGAAGAAACCCCGGACTGTAATGCAAATTAACCATGAGCCCAGCTGGATTGACCCACTTGCCGCTTATCTCAAAGACGGTGTTCTTCCTCGGGATTTGAAGGAAGCTCGAAAACTGAGAAATCAAGCCACCCGATATGTTTTGTATAAGAACAAGTTGTATAAAAGATCGTATTCTTTGCCATTACTAAAATGCCTCCGACCTTCTGAAACCGACTATGCTCTATAGGAAGTGCATGAAGGAATATGTGAAAGTCATTTGAGGGCCAGATCTTTGTCTCACAAGCTACTTTGGCAGGGCTACTATTGGCCAACCATGCATCAAGACTCTGTGGAGTATGTCAGAAAATGCGATCGATGTCAAAGGAATGCAAGTATTCAAAGACAACCGACCTCTGAGCTTACACTCCTGAGCGCCCCATGGCCATTCGCACAGTGAGGGATGGACATACTTGGACCATTTCCTATGGCATCCGAACAGCGGAAGTTTTTCTTAATGGCGATTGATTATTTTACCAAATGGGTCGAAGCCGAACCTCTGGCCAAAATCACTGAAGTTAAAATATAAGACTTTATCTAGGAGTCAATAGTCTGAAGATTCGGCCTTCCTCGAACTCTTGTAACAGATAATGGGCACCAGTTTGTGGGACAAGATTTGTCGAGTTCTGCGAAGACCTGAACATCTCTCATAATTTTACATCAGTGGCTCATCCACAAGCAAATGAAGAGACCGAGGTGACCAACAGGACTTTGTTGCAAGGCATAAAGGCAAAGCTTCAAAGAGTGAAGGAAACTTGGGTAGACAAACTTTATCATGTACTCTGAGCATACTGAACTACCCAAAGACTGCCGACTGGGGAGACAATTTGCTCTGGCTTTCGGAATAGTAGTCATCCTGATAAAGCACAAACTTCCGTCAGCATAAGTCGTGGCATCAATGAACAGAGAAACTCACAGGATCTTAGAGCCAACCTCAACTTGTTGGAAGAAAAACGAGAAAAGACCTAAGTTCGGATGGTGGCCTACAAGCAGAAGATGGCTCGCTACTATAATTCCAGAGTTAAAAGCAAAGCATTCAAAGTGGATGTTTTAGTACTTCGGCGAGCAACTGTCTCACAACCTTAGAATCAAGGAAAGCTCGTCCCGAATTGGGAAGGCCCTTATGAGATCAAGAAGGTCGTTTGGCTTGAAACTTATCACCTGAAGAAACTTGGAGTTGAACTTTCACAACCATGAAACTCGAAAAACTTACAGATGTACCATCAATAACTTCATTTCAATAAAATTTTCTTATCTCAATATCTTTGCCTTTGGTATAAGGCTATGATGACAGGAAAATACCTCTCGAGCTTAGTCGGTAAACAAAACCAACCATGTTAGGAATAGAACCTCGTCCAGATATGGATGAAGACCTCCGATTGTTTAAGATATGAGGGGAGAGGTCCTTTCAGCGGCCCTTTTGTGCCCCAATGACTTTGTTAGGGACAGGAGGACGACCTCACCCTAACAAAGCTAGAGCCAACCATGTCAGGAATAGGAGAACCTCATCCTGACACGTGTCAAAGGAAAGAGGCCCTCTCAACAGTTCTTTCGTGCCCCAATGACTTTGTTAGGAACAGGAAAAGAACCTCGTTCTAATAAGGATAAAGGCTAATCGTGTCACAAATAGGAGAAAAACCTCATCCTGACACGGATGAAGACCTCCGATTGTTTAAGACAGGAGGGAAGAGGCTCTTTCAGCGGTCCTTTTGTGTCCCAATGACTTTGTTAGGGACATGAGAACGACCTCGCCCTAACAAAGGTAAAAGCCAACCGTGATAGGAGAACCTCGTCCTGACACGGGTCAAAGAAGAGAAACCCTCTCAACGATCCTTTCGCGCCCCAATGACCTTGTTAGGAATAGGAGAACCTCAAACTAACAAGGGGTAAAGGCTAATCATGTCAAGAACAAGAGGAAAACCTCGTCCTAACACGGATGAAGACCTCCAGTTGTTTAAGATATGAGGGGAGAGGCCCTTTCAGTGGCTCTTTTGTACCCCAATAACTTTATTAGGGACAGGAGAACCTCGCCCTAACAAAGGTAAAAGCCAACCATCTCAGGAACAGGAGAACCTCGTCCTGACATATATCAAAGGTGAAAGGCCCTCTCAACGACCCTTTCGTGCCCCGATGATCTTATTAGGAACAGGAGGAGAACCTCATCCTAATAAGGATAAAGGCTAATTATGTCAGGAACGGAAGGAGAACCCCGTCCTCACACAAATGAAGACCTTCAGTTGTTCAAGACAGGAGAAGAGGAGAAGCCCTTTCAGCGGTCCTTTTATGCTCCAATGACTTTATTAGGAACAGGAGAACCTCGTCCTAACAAAGATAAAAGCCAACCTTGTCAGGAACAGAAGGAGAACCTCGTCCTAACAAAGATAAAGGCTAATCATGTCAGGAACAAGAGGAGAACCTCGTCTTGACATGAATGAAGACCTCCAATTATTTAAGATAGGAGGGGAGAAGCCCTTTCAACGGCCATTTTGTGTCCCAATGACTTTGTTAGGAATAGAAGGACTTCGCCCTAACAAAAGTAAAAGCCAATCTTGTCAGAAATAGGAGAACCTCATCCTAACAAGAGTAAAGGCTAATCGTGTCAGGAACAGGAGGAGAACCTCATTCTGACATGGATAAAGACCTCCAATTGTTTAACACAGGAGGGGAGAGGCCCTTTTGACGGCCCTTTAATGCCCCAATGACCATGTTAGGAACAGGAGCAGAACCTCATCCTAACAGAAAAAAGATCAAGTCAGGGTCAGGAGGAGAACCTCATCCTGACAAAAAAAAATCTTTAATATTCAAGAATGGAGGATAATCTCATCCAAGCAGAAGTCGTGATCAACCACAAACAGAATTAAGAGACCTCATCTAGACACGAAAGATGTGGAGAACCAATTATGCAAACTGGGATACCCAAGGGCCATCATCGTCAAAGAGTGCATATATTGCGGCGAACTACAACCATTCTTGAAGGATAGCTCTACAATTGTGAATACCACAAAAAAAGGAGAAAAGAGAGAGAGTGAAAAACTACGCAGGCATACGACTGAGATGAAGCAATCAAAATTATGTTTTCATTAAAATAAAAAGTTCAGTCACAGGAAGGTCCGCAAGACCAGTTACAAAAAAAAAGGAAAGAGAGATGAAGTCCTATTTGGAGTCAGACTTCGAACTGCCAGCTCCAGCCATCGTAAGGGAGTTTCAAACCTTCAACCTCCTCGAGTCTCTGTCAAGCCGCCAAACTCTCCCTCAGCATCCTCTCCCATCTGCATGACTCCTCTATCTCCCTCGGTCTTTTTCTTAGAACTGTAGATTCGGCTTCAGCATCCTTCACGATGTCCTTTTAGTATGCTATTTGAATCTTCAATTCACGCAGCTCGGCTTTGTCTCAGCCTTTCGAAGTTTATTGAAGGTCGGCAACTTGACCACACCAACCTCACCTATAATCATTATATGAGTCTTCGACTGCTTGTAACTGGCCCTGTAATTTGGAGAACATTTTCGACCAATCCCAACCATACTCAGTCGGATTGGTGGACCATGCTAATCTTCCTTCGAGTATTTGAATCCTTTCTTATGCAGCCTTTAGCTCGATTTCCAGAGAGCTTGCCTTGGCAGTCAAAGTCCAAGCCTTCTTGCTGCCGAGCTTCTTCACCTGTTCTAGTTCTTCAGTCAAATAGCACTTGTTATAGATATAATCCATGGAATCCTTGTGCACTTGGTGTAAGCAACCTCGATTGTCAACTCTGAACAACTTTTCTTCGATTTTTGAAGCTCATCTTCCATCTTTTTCAACTTCTTTAATTGATGAACTTCTTTTTTCAAGTTTCAACTATGGACCTTAGAGGAACATCCTGAGGGAGTGACTCAACCTCAACTGGAGACGACGGGTCATGGCTTCGATTACTAGAAGGATTCTGAACGACACACACCACAGCACAAGTATAAAGAAAAGAAATATATTTTCATTGCTCAAAATGGTTTGTGTACATCGGAAGGAAAATGAAAAAGTACAATTATCAAAAATTTTCGACCTCGAGTGGTATGGTAGCAGACGAGGTCGATGCATTGTCTGCGACCTCAGGTTCAAGAGCAGATTCGAGGGCTGCAGCTGCAAGTTCAGGAACTTCAGGGGCAGGTTCAGCAGTAAGAGAGGCAGCACTGGCATTGGAGGGACATGCTTCTTCGCCAGGCTCATCCGTCAAAAGGTCGAGGTCTACATCCGGAAAGTTCACAATCGATCTCGAACCCCTCCAGAAAGGCCTCCCTAGCGAAGGCGATCTTAATATCCTCTATGGCTTTGGAGGACTTGAAGGCCTCAACAGTCCACTCCTTCTCGACGCCGATCTCCTCTTCGACCTTCTTCCTCTTGTCCTCAGAAAGAGCTAAGGCCGCCTTCAATCCTACAAAAGCCTCTTCTTCCCTCCGTAACGCCTTCCGAAGCAGTCTGAACCTCCGAGGCCACCTTCAAGCAGTCAACCTCAATCCGAACCTTCTCGATCTCCACCTGGGCCTCTTGGAGGGCTTTGGAAGTCTCAGCCTGATAGAGATTCGCTGCCTTCAAGTGAGTGAACAAATAGTGCCCAACTGCAGAACGAAGATTTGATCAGAACTTAAAAGGTACATTCAACATTTAATCAAGATCGGGAAAGATCGATTACCTCGAGATAAGCAGCGAAGGACTCGTCGAACCTCTCCGCATTCTCCGTCCGAACTATCTTGTCGACGATATACGGGAGGATGCTACCCTCCATCAAAGAATGGACGACCTCTCAGTCGTCCAAAGAATCCTGCTCCGGGCTGGAGCTCTCGCCGCTAGAACATCTGACCTTCTTCTTGACCTTCTTGGCAATAGCGTTCCTCTCCTTACTCTTCTCCACAACTTTCCCGTGCTCGGGAGGTGCAGGGGCGTCAGCATCATCGGATAGGGTCAGACTCAGGGCTGCCACGACAATTTCTAGGGCAGGCGCAGCCCGAATCGGCACGACCGGACTCGGCTCTTCAACATGAGCCTTCTTCGACGATTCCCCGATAGAACTGTCCTTCCTCTTGAGGGACTTAATCTCTTTGACTAGTTATAGAGCACTACCTGCTGGATCAAGAGGACTAAAACCGAGATTATATAAAGTCTGATCGTCCAAGAGTCCGAAAATTAGAGCTCGATAATTCTTTAGTTTATCAGTCGAGTCCTGATCTTCTTTCTCTAACCCGGGAGCTCGGTAGGCCGAATCTCTCATATCCCTCCAAGAAGAAAATCCTATCTCTAAGGGGCACAAAACGAAGAAGAATTTCTCCTTCCAGTTATGAATGGAAGAAGCGCCCTTAAGCAACCCCTTCTTGCCGAACTGAGAAAAGACATACCACCAATCTTTGGCAGTGGGATGATGTTTGAAAGTGAAGAAGTTGCGGAGCAAAGAAATGAAGAGTCGAACATCGACCATGATGCACAAGGAAAGAAATCCTATAACGAACCTAAATGAGTTCGGCACTATGGAAGCGAGGGAGATATTCAAGAATCTAAAGAGGGCTACCATGAAAGAAGGAATTGGTAGCCTAAGTCCGGCACGAAGGGCCTCAACATACAAGCAAATACGGCCCGAAGGAGGGGAGCAAGCTCGGTCGCTGGGACTTGAAAGCTCGAGCTCGTACTCAGGAGGAACCCCGAATGGAATTTTGATCAGAGAAAGATCTTCGTGCCGAAGTTTGCAAAGGATGGTGTCAGGAATGAAAGAAGGTCGGGATACTTCTACAAGTTCGGTGTCCTTAAGGGATGGGTCCATCAGGGCCAGATGGGCCGAACTCCCAGAACAGGTTGACCAAAATTCTTCGGTGGACATATGAATCAAACTAAGTTTTGAAAAATCCCCGAAAATCAAGAAAAATAAGATGCAAGGCTTCTCCAAAGAAACCAAAAGGACAAGATACAAAAGACACATGACTAATCAAAAGAGAGGTTTTGGAACTAACCTAAATTGAGTGGGGAGAACGAGGAGGCGACGGGCACGATGGAAATCGAGCAGGAAAGTGCCTAAGGCCAGAGAAAACAATGGAAGAAGCCAAAACTCTCGAGCGAGAGGAAGATCTCGGGTGAAATGAAGCCCTGGAGGAAGAAGGCGGGTTTAAATATCCCGAAGAGCCTAAGGCAATTATGATTGCAGGTCTTCAGTCGATCCTAGGTTGATGCGTCCCACTCATTATGGCAAAGGGCTGATAACGGACAAAACCTTAATAGCATCGTGCCTAGGGCAGAGCTTTAACAGGAGTTTTGAAAAGTTGTCTTTTCAGGTCACCTTGTATTGAAAAAGCTTCGACGCCAGTGCAGAAAATGCCAAGACTTTCCATCCAGCGAGCGCAGAAAATCGAAAAAGGACTTCGACGGTCGCCTTCTTTATACTTCCTTCGAACTTTGAACTCGGAAGTAGGAACTATTGTTGGGGTTAAACCGGCTCCTGCCGAAGTTCGGACTGGTATCCAATCCCGAGGCAATCCCATGATGGCCGATCTTCAACCCGCCGACTGATCTTCTAGACCGCATGAGTAAACTCTCGAGCCCGTAAAACACTACAGGCCTTGCTCGGACAAGCTTAGTGGTGAATCATGAAGCGACCGAATTCCTCCATTGTAAGTAACTGGTTCCAGCCGAACTTCTTTTAGACGAACTTGAACAGTGAAAGGGATCACCTAAGCAATTGGCTAAGCATTCGATCCCTGCGTAACCTGGCCTGGCCGATCTTGAAGCTGGCTGGACTTCTATCTAACTAGAGCGCCTTCAGGCCAAGTCTCATCATTGCAGATTGAATCTCACGACAAGAACCATAGATTGGCAGAGCTTCTCCCCAGACAAACTTCTATGCCTTACTGAGGATGGCAAGTCTTAACTTCATAGTGTTTAGAATCTTAAGCATGCAAGACAAAGTCAACAAAAGGATCTCGTCTTCAAATTAATCACTTGCAAATCACCTTGAAACCTCCGACTGAAATCCTTCCGATCGCCCAAAAGGCTCCCTCCAGTCGAACTCCCTCCAGTCGCCAAGAAGACTCCCTCCAGCTAAAATCCTTCTGATCACCCAAAGGGCTCCTTCCAGTTGAACTCCCTCCAGTCGCCAAGCAGACTCCTTCCGACCGAACTCCTTACGATCGCCCAGAAGGACCCATCATCTATGCAAATTCAGCTCCCAGCTCAACGCGAACCAATCTACATGTAGAAAACCTCGAAGAAATCTGAACTTCTTTAGAACTGTTATGATATGAAGCTCTTCATTACTGGTAGCTGTTCCATCTGAACTTCAATTATCAAATCCCAATTGGCACGTCACGACAACGAACACTACCCTCCATAACAAACTTCACGTGATTCCGAACAGCCCACTATTAGGCAATTACGGCTGTCACTATCAATCTGTTACGAGCTCCGTCTATTTAAGGGACCCTCCAGATACGTAAACTCTGCTTCAATTTTCCTGAGTACTCCATTTTTGTTGAGCAGAAAAGTTGACTTGATTGTTGAATGATCCTACCAGAGCCACCCCCCCAACTCCAGTTGGAACTTATCTTGTAGGTCACCGACGGCGACCTCGTCTTCTCCAGCTCCAATCCAGTTCTGACGTCGATCAGATTCTGCGTCAACAGAGGACAATCTTAGCATATTCCACTGCCTTTACCTCTATAATCAACGATGCAGAATTTTTATACCGAGAGATAACCATGCTACAATTAGGGCACCTTCCAGGTATACAACAACCCTCTCTACCAACCGATGTTGGGATCGGCATTCCCTGGTCAGCCCACTATCCACGGAGCCAAGAGAGGGAACCTAAACATGGCATAGTTGGCTGAGATAGTACGAGACCAATTGGCATGTACATATTGGCTTGCACTAAGGAAAATATAGACATATCTTAATTGTCACGATCGAGTATACAAGTTTCCACGAGGCTATAAAGTTCCAGCATTCTTGAGGTTTTTAAAGGATGATAACTTGCCTATTCGATGTAGTGAAGCTAGCAGCAATCATTTCCTCAAACTTTGCTTGTTCACTAATTCATTCATAGGCTTGACCTTCACTTAGTATGTTAATTTGCCCCCGATTTCTATTCATACTTGGCAAGACCTGGAGTCTCAATTCCATGCATGGTTTTACTGTATTGAGCCCCAAGTGTTAGCAGCCATCCTGGCTAGGTTGGTTCAATAGCCTATTGAGTGCGCCGAGTAGTTCACGGCTCGATTCAAGAGAGGGAATCATTGTTATATTTCTCTTAGAGAAGTCGAATATGTAAAGAAAACATAGAACAGCCTGAAATTTTTTAATTGAGAAAGAAATTTGCAAGGCAGGAATTTACCAACCTCTTCCAATTGATGACATAAGCAGTGAATTATAAAACCATATTCCAGGAAGAGGAGCAGAGAAAAGCATCCATTTCCAGAACCCTAACCACAAGATTTTGACCTTTGTGGCCGATGATTTCAAACAATGCAATCTCAAAGGAGAGGACTGCAACGAGATTAATGTGGCAGAGATTCCCACAAGGAAGCCATATGTTCGCAAAGTGTTGAGCAGGCTGATTCCTTAGAATTGGCCAATGCTTGGACAGCCTATCCTCAAAGCAGACATTAAACACTCTTTCGATGTAAGGAAGATCGAGCAAATTTTCAATCATTTGCTCGAGAATAAGCAGATTCAGCTCCCCGAGGGATAAAATTCCTGTACCAAAGAGCCAAGGGACAAGAAAATATTATAAGTAAAACAACAAATAGAGTCATCATGCTACAAAATGCATCATCATGTGAAACACCATCAAGAACACAATTATGGATGGAAGATTGAAATTTCCAGAGGACAAACATGTGATGCCGGTGGATGGAGATTCCTTCCCAGAAGTGGAGGTAAATGTAGCTTTAGAGGTCTTCAATAATGAAGATGGTACAGTAGACCGATATGGATAGCATATCGGTCAAACATCGGCTTGGCTTCATGCCCGGACAGAGATAGAAGTTCAAGGAATTGAAAAACAAAAACTATGTATATCTGGAAGCAAAGTGCCGTTGTAGCACTATAACATGAGATGCAATCCAACCAAGAGAGCTACTCAAGCAACATAAATACCATTGGTACAAGTTTAATAGGCTAGATGTGCAGGACAATTGTGAAGCAGGACCTTCTAGTTTGTACACTGGAAGCAAACCGGCCAAATCTTAGAGACTGGCTAATACGAGGAAAGCCCTAATCAAGCAACGAAAGGTAGAAGGGCCTTTTAACCAATCAAGAAAGATAGTCTAAAAGTTTCAGTATTAGGAGAAGGTTCCTCTTCTGAGTCTGATAGCGGCTCCAAAGATAAGAGAAGGCCAACAACTCTTGATTTGGCCATCCAAAAGAATATAGGAATTTTGAGTGCAGCAAAAGGCAAAGTGGTGATACAAGAGCTGCAGCCTACCGAACATATCAAAGGATAAAAACTGTCTAGCCACCAGTCACTAATCCAAGCCAACAATCCAAGGTCCAGTCAAAGCACTACCCTCCTAACCTTTGTTATCACCCTCAATTTCTCACAAAGATGCAGAAGAGGCGATGGCACATATTGAGGGCAATGGAGAAGAAGCAGGCGAAAGGAGAAGTGCCAACAATCGAGGATCCTCCATACCCTTAAGCTGTTTCTAGTTTGATAGTGAAAATTGATGTACTTAGAAGTGTGGGACAAAAGGCCACCAATAGCATGATGATGGAGTGTGATTTGAGAGTCACATGACTCTTACCAGATAGCATAGAGTTTGATTGTGGCGAGTGGCACTTAGTATGGAAACAAAAACCGAACAGATAGGATTTGGCCAAACCATGGACAAGCAAGCCCAAAAGTTAAAATTATATAGGTAACAAGCCGAATGACAAGCGTTGCATTGGGGATTGTGGAAGGATTATGGAAGTTATCGAAACCGTTGGAGATCATGGAAATAGGGATGGTTACAAGGATTAGTGGTTGTGCTATGATTATTTTATTTTAGTTATGCTTCAGTTATTGTGTCTTTGTATAAATATTAGAATTTTACTTCGTATTGAAACACTTCGATATTAATCCAATCAATTTATTTTTATCTTTATCTTTACTTGAGTCTTTATACCATGAGTAGGTGTGACCTAGATTACCTGCTGCAGCCCAGCACTACACTCTTACCGTAGTCTAATGCTACATCTTTCTACCACAACCTAATGCTACAGCCATCCATCAAGTTATCTAGATCCACACTACTTTCTATCCTTCCTTTGACCCATACTTTCCAGCCAGCCCAATGTCAGTCCACATCTGTGCACACATCCAAGCCTTACTCAAGCAAGCCTTGCAGTGCACAGTCTCCCTAACCAACCGAGTTCTCCGAGGATTCCAAGTTCCCTAGCTCATCTGGAATGGGATAGAAAGGACTGCAACAGGCACTTAATTTTCAATTTTGTGGACTACAAGGTTCACACGAAGATCCACAATCTTGATACTAGTATATTACCAATTTTGTATGTTACAGGTCCGCATGCACCTTGTATCGAAACAATTCTCAAACATTTTTTCTCATTTTTTATCATAGTACCACTTGAAACCAAGCAATATCGGTCGATACAGTCACTATGCATGCCAGTTCACCTTAGTATGCCTCCATATGCCTTGGATACACGTTAAATTGTGAACCATTCTAGTTTGTGGGTTATGCCTAGATGACACACTATCAGCAGGCATTGAACCCTCAAGATCTTTCATTTCCTATTTCATCTATTTGATTTGTTTGAATATTCTTCCATAGTCTTGATGATAAGACCTACTAGTAACCCACTACACTTCTAATACCAAGGTGATGCCTTTATGCATCCTCATCAGCCCTTACTACCTATGGCAGCCCAAATTCTCTTTTACATGACCTGGTTACCCCTAATTATATATATAATGCTCCTTTAACTACAAATTTCAGCTTCTTTGGGTCATATAATCATTTCATGTGACCCAACCTTAGGCTAATCTTGAATAAAATCCACACTTCACCACCCATTGCTTTTTTCCTTTCGCCATCCCCTAGATCTTCATACCCATCTTCCATAATACATACGGACCTATTATTTAGATGCTATTTGTTTCTCTCCTTGCAAATTCCACCACCTAGTCCTCAAGTTTCTATTTTCTTTAATCCTTCACTTCCATTTTCTAACAGATACATCCAAAACTACCAATCTGTTGGCTGGTTAAACTCTCACCTAGTATAACTTTAGAACCTTTACACAAAACTCAATCAATTTTTCTAAAACGAAAGAAATCTTTGTAGAAAGACTTTTTCATCAAGCTTCTTGATCCTCTTTTATCTTTACCTATATTTAATATATCCTTTCCTTGTCTTTTCTTTAATTGCTCACTTCTTTACATCCTTTGCTTGTTTTCTTAGTTGTGTATGATTAAGTTTGCTGAATATTCTTACAATTATTGCTTTTAACATCTATTCAATATATTTCTCTTGATATTTAATATCCAATCTTACATGCACACCTATTTAGACATCAATCTAATTGCCACCATAGGTAAAAGTTTGACATTGTTGAGCATGAATCTCATGTATATTTATTCCTATTGCAGAAGTATGGCTTATGAATTTCATATTAGTAATTATTGGTGCAGAAAACGGTGCAGACATCGAAGTTTGCTAGAGCTGGAGAAGATGAGGCCGCCGACGAGATCTGCAAGATAAAAGTTCTGGCTAAAGTTGGCTCCAGCAAAACTCTCCGACGATCAAGTTAGTTCTCTAACCAACAAGAATAGAGTACTCAGGAGAATTTAGAGCAAAAAGAAGAGCTTAGTGCTTAGAGAAGGAAATGTATTTGGAGGGTGTTACGAAGTTTGTTACGGACATAACAGAATGTCAGTAGGCCATTCGGGCCATGTAGAGTTTGTTACGGAGAGTGGACTGTCATTTGTCGCGACTTGTAGGCGGTTGGAGTTAATTTATTGGAGTTAGGACAAGAGGTTGGAGACTTCTACATTCGTTGACAAGTTGTTCATACTGAGAAAAAGAACTCAAAGTCTGATCGACCGAACTTGAAGATCGGCTGTCAGATAATCAGACGGCAAACCTGCAATTGGTTAGTCTATTGGTGCTGTCTGTGGCAGTCTTGAGATGTTCGGCCCCCTTCAAGGTCAGCCAATTGCGAACAACTGTTCTAGACTAAAAGTTGGAGAAGACGATGGATCTTTTGATTAGAATCATAATCCTACCCTCCGGAGGAAGTTCGATCGATACTCAAGGTCAGCCTAAAGTTCAGATTGAAAGAGTGCTAAGATTCATTGTCTGCGGAGTGACTGCTATTGATTCAAAATTGGGAATCAGACTTGTGCTGACAACGAGGTCCTTTTACTGTTCAAACTCGCATGTCGACATGCACGATATAAGCTAGCTAGATCTACAATTGTCAAAAAGGGATGAAGGAACTCGGCCACTTTCAAGGTCGGCCGCTATCCACAAAGTAAAGCAAAGAAGTTCAGTCAGAATGGAATTTGATTGGAAAGGAATTCGGCTGAACGAGGTTCCTGACGCAAGGTTGATGAGATATGCTGTCTGCCGCGAAGAAATTCAGCCACTCTCAAGGTCTGCCATAAACAAAGTCGAACGGTGCTGGGATTTAATATTCGATGAGATTCTGCTAATACCAGGATCAGAGTCAGTTAACAACTCCCTTCATTGTTCAAGTTCGGCCGAACGAAGTTCATCATATCTTTGACGAGTTCTGCAGTCGTTGGAGGGGGATTGCTGATCATGGTTGAGAAGATCGTCCAGCATATATGCATTCAAGGTCATCCGGACTTCGACGGGAGCTATTTTACTCCCAACACTTGTCCCTCTACTTCTGAGTTTGAAGTTTGAACGAAAGAAGTACATATTGCGACTGTCAAAGTCCTATGCCGATTTTCTGCTCTCAAAAGATGAAAAATTTTGGCCTTCTCCAAATTGGCGTCAAAGCTTCCTTAATGCTGAATGACTTGAAAGGACGTTTGCTTTGAAATTCCTCCTGAGACAGTGCTCCAAGTACCGCACCATAAATGCTTCATCTGCAGGCATGATGAATAGGACATGTGGCAAGCAAGGAATAGGTGGAGAGGATCTTCGATCATAACTTCCTCTAGCTTCCTCCGGCTATTTAAACACCTCCCTCAATCCTGATTTGTTACTTTCGCCTACACTCTTCTTCTTCTACTACTCTTCATCTCCTTCAGGCATCCCATTCTTCTTCCGTTGTAACCTCTCCGACTATCACGTCTCCTTCGTCTGCTACCCACTTTTCCAACCGTTCTCTTGAGTCCTCCGACCGACTTAGGTTAGTTTCTCGACTCTTTTCTTACATTCCTTTGCTTTTCTTCTATTTTTTGTCCTTTCAGTTTCTTCATAGGAGCTTACTGCTCTTTTTGGGTTTTTTTAAAATTTTATAGCCCTTTTCTTCCAATTTTTCGGGAGATTTTTCAAGTTTAGTTTAATCCAAATATCTTCAGAAGTATCTTGGTCTACTAATTCTAAGAGCCCGGCCGACCCAAACTCCCAAAACCCTACCTCTAGGGAAGAAGCTGACCTTAGGGTAGCATCCCGTCCGACCTTCATACCCGAGACCATCTCTTGTTCCTTGTACTCCAAAGATTTTTTTCCTGATAAGGGTCCAGTACAGGGTCCCTTCGGAGTACGAACTGAAGCTTCCTAGGCCAAGTGACCAAGCTTGCGCTCCTCCTTCGGATCGCTTTTGTTTGTACACCGGACTCTGTCTCCCAATTCCTCCCTTCATCGTATCCCTTTTTTGGTTTTTAAACATTATCTTTGCTTCTATGGTTCCAAACTCATTTATGTTTATTATAGGCTTCCTTTCCCTCTATATCTTGGCCGAGGTTCATCCAACTATTTCTTTGTTCCACAACTACTTCACCTTTAAACATCATCCGACTGCCAAAGATTGGTGGTATCTATCCTCTCAATTCGGCAAGAAGGGGTTCAAAGATGCCCCTTCTTCTATTTATAACTGGAAAAAAATTTTCTTTATTTCATGCCCTTCTTTAGAGTTAGGACTTCCTCCTTGGGGACAACTAAGAGATTCAGTCCGCCGAGCTCCAGGGTTAGAAAGAGAAGACCTCGACTCAGTTAGCAAAATAAGAAATTACTGAGCTCCTTTATCCAAACTACTAGAGAATCAAACCTTATTTAACCTCGGCTTAAGCGCCCTCGATCCAGCAGGTATATTTTCACATCTTATTAGTTATACTTTGTCCTCTCTTCTGACTTTAGTTTTCTTGCCACTATAGAGGACTCTGAAAGAACTGGACCGATTAACCAAAGGGATCAGAGCCCTCAAAAAAAAAAAACGGTTCTTCTGGAGAGCCGTCGAAGCGAGCGAGGGTCGAGGGTCCAAGCTCGGTCGTGCCAACCCAAGCCATCCCTGCTCCAGAGGTTGCTGCAACTGCACCAAGGTCGGCCTTGCCCGACGAAGCCGCCACCTCTGTACCTCCTGAGCAGGGGAGAGTGGTGGAGAAGAAAAAAAAGACCGCCGCCAAAAAAGTCAAGAGGAGCACAAGAGGATCTGGCGGCAACAACAGCTCCAGCCCAAAACCAGATTGCTTGGACGATTGGGAGGTCGTCCAGCCCTTGATGGAAGGATGTGTCCTTTCACACCTTGAGAATATGATCCACCTGGATGACGAAGATAGGTTACGAGACTCCTACGCGGCTTTCCTTGAGGTAATCAACTTTTTCCTTAAGTTTGGTCAAGTATTAGTAAACTTGTAACTGCGACTTATATCTTGTTATTTGCAGCTGGGGCATCATCTGTATGCCTACGGGGAGGTATTAAGTCACCGCAAAGTCGAGGCTTCAAAGGCAATCAAAGAAGCTCGGGCGGAGACCAAAAACGCCCAAGCTGAAGTCGAGTGCTTGAGGAAGACTCACTCCGCTAAAGTTAAGCACCTTCAGGAAGCACTTCGGAGAGAAGAATAGACCTCGGTGGAACTGAAGGCCGCTCTGACTTTGGAGGAGAACAAATGGAAGAAGGCCGAGGAGGAGGTCGGTTTAGAGAAGGAACGGGCTATCGAATCCTTCGAGTCTTCAAAGACAATGGAAGATATCAAGATAGCCTTCGCCCAGGAGGCATTCCTCAAAGGATTCAAGCTTTGCCAGAGGAGGATGGCCGAAAAATTTTCCAAGCTTGATCTTAGTTTCTTAACGGGGGAATCCTTTGACGATGAAGCTGGACCTTCCACCGCTGCCACCGATCTACCGCCTGTTGAGCCCACCCGCTGCAACTTCTGAGCTTGCTCGAAAACCCGAGACCGCCAAAGCTGCGCCAAGCTCATCCGCTGTCCCTCCTCCAGAGATTGGAGGCTTTCAATAATTGTATTTTTTTCTTTTTTTTCTTCTACTTTTTCCTGTATTCAAAACACTTCTAGTAATGGAAATGAATTTCTTCTTTTTTCGCCATACCGTTGTGTCATGATATCTTTTCACATTAAACGTAGTCTCCAATTGAAGCCGATCCTCTACCCCAGGGTATTCCCCTGAAGGCTTATATCAAAAGTTTGAAAAGAGAAGTTCATCAAATGAAGAAGTTAAAAAACATAGAGGATGAACTCCAAAAGTCCAAAAAGAATTATGCTAAAACTATTGTTGAAATCAACCATCTCCGCCAATCCTCTAAACAATTCTTCAAAGAATATACCGCCAAGAAGCACCATTTGACTGAGAAATTGGAACGAGCAACGAAACTGGCCAGTGACAAGGCTTGGACTTTGATCGCGAAGATTTACTCTTGAAATCGAGCTTCGTGAAGCAAGAGAGAAGATCGGCCAATTGGAGAAAGATTCGGCCTGGGCCCAAAGTAAGGTGGAATACGAATTGGACTGATCTGACCTCAAGCAACAACTCCACGATGCCGAGATAGCATACGACACCTATTGAATTGGCTGGTATGGGCAAATTGATGAGCTGAAAAAAAACTCGAGATAGCTAACATTAAAATGTCTCGGCTCCGAAAACAATTGGCGGATAAAGCTCAGGCCGGCCCGAAAGTGGATCCAGAGAAAATCGCATCTTTGAAAAGAACTATGAGAGATCTTTCGACGATTTATAAAAAGAGTAAGGCCGAACTCTTACAGCTCAAGATCCAAACAACTTACTGTTAGATATGTGCCCTAGAAGCCAGAATTGGCTGACACTTGTAATACACTTCTAAAGGTAAAATTATAATTTTGACTATAAATAATAAAATGAGTTATTTTCTATCACAAATGTGTATTTAGTGTCTGTGATACATCTCTTGAGTTAATGGTAATAATAATTTATATTTTCAAGAGTTGAAAATTTAAGACATGAATTTTTATTTATTAACTCATAAAATGCTCCTGACCGTAGGATCGTCATGAGGATGGTGATTGATCTGGAAGGTTGGTGTACAATCGCTTCTCTTTAGTAGATGAGTCTTGAGTCTACGGTGTGGAGACACCGGAGCGAGAGTACAGGTACTCGTTAGAGAACGAGGGCACTGAGCGTGACCACCTCGAGTAGTCATTAGGAAGTCTACCTTCTCGTCAATGACTGACTCGATGCTGCAGTAGTGTGTCTGGTTCTTTGACCTGAGATGCATCGGCAGTTCACCTTGAGGGTGTTATAGTTTGACTACACCATTACTCGGTCTCCTAGCCATATGGAACCCTGAGGTGTATGTTGGCTATAGCATGTTCATTGTAGGAACTGGATTGCATCAAGATGGGAATCTATCTACCTCGGTGGTAGAGGAGCAGCCCTATGATGATCATGAGAATCAAGTCCAGAAGCCCATGGCCATGGCAGAGAGTGAAATAATAGAAAGAGTTTCTATTTAGATTTTCACATTGGACTCGAATCGAATGATTACATCATATGACAGAGACTAGGGTTTGACGAGTTCACCTTAACCCTAATCTGATCGGGGCTCAAGATAGAAGAACTTAATCACACAGGTAGCTGCACCAAGAGGTTCGCATTCAGCTCTGATGGGTTGCCACCATATACTGCTAGGTGTCACTGGTGGATTTTGGGAGCAATTAGAATGATTTAGATGATCGATCATTCTAGCTGTTCGAATCAGAAGAGTTCTGATCCATCGAAAGGAGTTTCGATGATGTCGATGATAGAGATCATGACATATCCCATTACCATACAGAACTGAACCTAACTGGGTCACACAAACAAGGGTTTGAATCTGGTGATCATCAATTGAACTGATCTAGTTCAATTGATCTGAATGAGATTCAATTAGGTTCAAGGAAATCGTGCTAGCACTCGATTGAACCTAACGTTCTTCTTTTACTATCATAAATAAGTTGTCCTGACTGAGCCAAAGGAGTTTGTGCTCAATCAGAGGCCTTCATATGGTCTGACTGGAGGTTGTCCAAGTCAGAAAAGGTTGTCTTATTTGTAAGACATTACCTGCCATTTTTGGTCACCTGCCATTTCTTGTTCTTTGACTTTGGTCAAAAGTCTACCTTTGACTGGTCAAACGTTGACCATTGACCATTTGACTTTTGACCACATGTCATGCACCTATTGGAGAGCTGGTGGGGGCCTGTCCCCCTGCCAGAACCTGGCAAGGAGAAGGGCGCACGCCAAGGCCGTGAGCCTAGGAGGCGTGCGCCCAGGAGTTGGGACGCCTGGAGTCCCTAGAAGGGACTCCAGGTTGTTCTGGAAGGTCCTCTGGATAGGCGTTCCCCTTAGGACTTCCCAAGAATCTCAGTTTGCTTCTGGATTTCTACTTAGGTCCTCTCTAAGACTTTGACCAGTCTTAGGCGCCATCTAAGGAGAATTTAGGAACTCTCTCTATTAGATCAGGGATCTCTATTCCCACCAATCAGATTTAGATCTGATTTCACAAAGGGTTGTGATTGGTTGAGGAAGAGGAGTTGGATCACAAGAGGTCTATAAATAAGACCCTGCGCCCAACTTTCATAGATTTAATTTAGACCCACGCCCCAAGGCTGCCTCTCCCCTCCTCCATGCCATAGTCTTCTTCTCCCCTTGCTCTCCACGTCCAAAAGTAGTTTTGGACTTAGGTTGGTGCGATTCAGATCAAGGAAAGAAAGGCGATCAAAAGCAAGAAGGCTGCGCTGCTGCAAAAGGACGACTGCAGATCTTCAAAAGGAGTTTTGAAGATCCTCCAGATCAGATCCAGATCTGATTTTTGGAGGTGTGATAGAGAAGAAGAGGATCTCCAGATCCAACCCGAGTGGATACCGGTAGAGGCCAGGCGCTTGCGTGGCTAGATCCAGAACCTTCCGCTGCAATCAGTAGGATCATCAACAGGGTAATAGGATTACCCAAATCAGGTAAAATTAAATTTGATTTAATTTATCTTTTTTTATTTTATTTATTAAAATAATAAGAATCAGATCTGAAAACATATCAAGATCTGATTGGATCAAGAGAAAATTTTTGAAATATATCTCTTGATCTGATCAGATCTGAACGAACCTGGACCGGGAAATCAGGATTTTCCCTTCAACTGGTATCAGAGCCATGGTTCTAAAAATTGTTTAGATCTGATTTTAATTTATTTTAATTAGAAAATAAAGTGATTTCAGATGTCACATGAGATGTGATCAGATCTAAAATCAGAAAAAATTAAAATTAAATGATTTGGATCTAAGATTAGAAGATATGCATGACTAGTTCTAGAATAGAATAGTTCTATAGAATAGTCTTTGCATGTCTTTGATTTAATCTGATTAAATCATATTTTAGATCTTCTTTATTTACTATTTTTTGATATTATAAGTGTTATAATAACATCTAAAAAATAGCAAATAAAAATTATTTAATTTTAAATATCATATGAGATATGATTGATGCATGTCTAGACTAGTTGTAGAATAGTTCTACATAATTGTCTAGATTAGAATTTATTTTGATTAGATCAATTTAAATCTAATTTTTTAGATTATTATGAGATAATTTAGATCTGAAAACATGCATGATTTGATACATGAGATGTATGCAAAATATGCCATTGATTAGATCTAAATTTGTATATGAGATATATGATATAGATCTATAAACTGTTTTGTAGTATTTACATGTTCCTGATTAAGGCGTTCCTCTTGGCCGTCCGGTCATAAGAACGAAGAAGGGTTTAAAGGCCCTCTCTTCCCATTCGATGGGGTGTTCTTATGATGTGTAGGGGTGCTGCGTGTTCGTCCTTAATCAGAAACCCAAAAAACTTACTTTCTGCAAAACCCTAGATCCTGAAACCCTAGGATTTATTGTGCATATTTTGTTTATGAACCCTAACTTAATTAAGAATTAAGATTTATGGAATATTAATTAGGTCTAAAATTGAGAATTTCAGATCTAAGACATATTCATAATACTGGGTTCGGGCTTGGGTAGCTCAATTAGGTCTAAGCGGTTGATCAAACCGAATCAAGAGTTGGTTAGATGGGATCAACAATGCTTAAATTGACCAGCCTAATAGGATTAAGTCTGGGTCAAGATCGAGTCACGATCAAGCAAGACCTAATTAGGCTCAGAGGTTAGAGTCTGGATTGTAGGCTAACCCAATTGGTTCTGACTCAACAATTTGGTGTCTAAGGTAAGTTTGGCACATACGACCGACTGGTTTTTAATTGGAAGCTACTCGACCTGAATGCGTTCTTGTACGAGTTAATGGCATATTCCTTCCACCGGTCTCACTTACCTGGCCATATCTGTTGACACAGTTCTGATCTGAGGTGGTCAATAATCCGAGCTAACCCATGCCACTAGGTTAGTCATAATTGTTATGACTAAGCCAAGTCTAGTTTAATGAGACCTGAATCAATTCTCCCTAAGAAAAGATTAAGTCTGAGGTCTTCCACCATTGTAGATGTGCGGGCCCTTCCCGGGGTTGATTGTTCTCGGCTGGATACAGTGGCTCAGTTGCAACGGGAAGACGCAACCATGTCTATTAGGCATTGGATGCTATGGGCTGGAGGATGAGTTGGGCTCAATATTTCGGATACGGTGAGAGACTCAATTAGGAACCCAGTCTATGCAAATGGTGGGTCTGACTTAACTAAGGAGTGGATCAATATTCCGGATACGGTGAGATTCATGAATTAGAGACCAAGTTTGGGTGCACCATGATTAGAGAATCATTGAACAAGAGTTGTTCACTCATTGGCTAACCCATCACCAATAACTGTTAGGTGAGGTGATGAGTCAGTTGGTGAGACCGCACCACCCACTAGAAATCATTAATCGTGGAGATTTTCGCATCTCTACAGAGGGAGTGTAGGGATCCAAGAAAATAGTGGGAGCTAATTTGTTTAAAAATAAAATTTCCTAAACAAATTGGTCAAGTCAAAATTACAGTATCTAACTAGAATCTTTGACTCTCTACAGGAAAATGTCTGCGTCCAACCCATTGGCACGTATCCTGGACACACATAGACTGACTGGACCCAATTATAAAGATTGGCTCAGGAACTACAAAATTGTTTTGGGTTCCGAGAAGTTAACACATGTTTTGGACCAGGACCCTCCCACCTTACCAGCTCGTCCATCCACTGAACAGAGAGCGTCTCTGGAAAAATGGATTGACGAAGATAATAAGGCCAGATATTACATGTTGGGCTCGATGTCTGATGAGCTCCAGCGCCAACATGAAGATATCGGGACTGCTCGCCAAATGTTGGCTCACCTGCAGGAGATGTTTGGTGAACAGAGTCGCGCAGCCAAATATCAAGTCACGAAATGACTTTTTAAGGCTAAGATGCGTGATGGGCAGTCAGTCCAAGATCACTGTCTGATGAATGATCAAGGACATGGAAGAGCTTGAGAAGCTCGGTGTGAAGTTGGACTTGGATCTGCAGAATGATATTATTCTGCAATCCTTGACTGATGCATATGGGCAATTCATCATGAATTACCACATGCATAAACTTCAAAATTCCTTGGCCGAGTTAATGAATATGCTGGTTACCGCTGAGCTTTCTATGAAAGGTTCTAAAGGCTCAGTTCTTGCTATGGAACGGACTTCTTCCAAAAGAAAGTCTTATGGAAAGAAAAAGAAGTCTGTGAAAAAGCAAAAGATGGAAGGATCAAAGAAGAAGAAGGCAGAACCGAAGAAGGCCGATGGCAAAGGAAAGTGTTTCCATTGCAAACAATGACGGCCACTTGGAAGCGGAACTGCCCTACTTACCTGGCCACCCTGAAAGGAAGGAAGGTCCTTCTGGAGGTATGCTCGTTATTGAGTCTAACCTTACGATTTCTTCTGCATCCAGTTGGGTGCTTGACTCTGGTTCTAGTGCTCACTTGTGCACTTTCATGCAGGATCTTGAGGATAGCAGGAGGCTGAGGGATGGAGACATGATCCTACACGTCAAAAATGGAGCAAGAGTTGCTGCAGTAGCCGTGGGAACATACCCTCTTCGATTACCATCTGGTTTAGACTTAATGTTTTAAAAGACTGTTATTATGTGCCTGCAGCTAGCAGGAATTTGATTTCTGATTTCATGCTTAGCACAAGAAGGCTATGTGATTACCTTTTCTTAAGGACCATTGTAACATTCTTTATGAAAGAAATAAAATTGCAAATGGTTTCCTTATTAATGGTCTTTATCAGTTACATATTGATGTACCTATGTTTTTAACTATCGAGCAAAATGTGAATGCCATGAAACGACCTAGGGATAGTCCAAACGATAGATATCTATGGCACCTAAGATTAGGTCATATAGCAGAAGATAGGAGTTAACAAATTGGAGAAAACCATGGGCTATTGAGTCCATTGACTTCCGAGTCATATCCAATTTGTGAATCTTGTCTTCAAGGCCAAAATGACTAAACTCCCTTTTGTAGGACATGGGGAAAGGGCCACAGATCTTCCTTGCCCTAGTACATACTGATGTGTGCGGCCCATTTAATGTGCCGGCTAGAGGCAATTTTGTCTACTTCATTATCCTTTACCGATGATCTGTCTAGGTATGGGTATGTGTATCTTATGAGACACAAGTCTGAAGCTTTTGAAAAGTTCAAAGAATTCAGACATGAAGTAGAAAAACAAACAGAAAAACCCATTAAGGTTCTTCGATCAGATCGAGGAGGTGAATACCTTAGCCGGAAATTCCTAGACTATCTCAAGAAAAATGGCATAGTCTCTCAATGGACTCCACCAGGAACACCTCAACTCAACGGGATTTCAGAACGGAGAAATCGAACTCTATTAGGATATGGTTCGATCCATGATGAGCTTCACAGACCTTCCTGATTTTCTTTGGGGACACTGTCATTGTTAACTTCAATCATACTTTACTGAATAGGGTTCCTTCTAAAACCGTTCCTACCACACCGTATGAGATATGGCATGGTAAGAAACCAAGTCTGAGTCATCTCAGAATTTGGGGTTGTCCGGCTCATGTCAAAAGACAACAAGCGGACAAGTTAGAGTTTAGGTCCTTTAGAGCTCGATTCATAGGATATCCTAAAGAGTCATTAGGATACTATTTCTACATTCCAGAAGATCCACAATGTGATTGTGAGTCGACATGCCATCTTTCTTGAAAAATAGTTTATTCAAGATAGTGGAAAGCAGATTAAGCTTGATGAGAAAGTCTCACAAGCAGCAACGAGCTAAGGACCAAATGGAACCAAATCAGGTTGAGCCAATCCATTCACTACCTCCTCCACCTCGTAGATCGGAAAGAGTTTTCCGTCCCCCTGAGAAGATACTTAGGTACTTATTTCAGAGGAAGTAGAGGAAATGTTCCTCGTAGGTAATGGTGCTCATGGTGATGATCCCAAAACCTACAACGAGGCGATATCAGATATCGACTCCGAGAAATGGTTAGAGGCAATGAAGTCAAAAATTGACTCGATGCACTCAAACCAAGTCTGGACCTTGGTAGATCCACCAGAAGGTATAGTACCTATTGGGTGTAAATGGATCTTCAAGAGAAAGATTGGTGCAGATGGGAATGTGGAGACATTCAAGGCTAGACTAGGTGGCAAAAGGTTATAGTCAACGTGAAGGCATTGACTATCAGGATACCTTTTCGCCAATAGCTATGCTAAAATCCATCCGCACATTGCTTGCTGTTGCAGCCTATTTCGATTATGAAATATGGCAAATGGACGTGAAAACGGCATTCCTAAATGGATATCTTGAGGAAGATATCTATATGGAACAGCCGCTAGGTTTCACATCCAGTGATACTGATCACAAGGTTTGCAAGCTGCAAAGGTCCATATATGGACTTAAGCAAGCATCTCGGAGCTGGAACACTCATTTCAATGATGTGATCAAATTATTTGGTTTCATCAAAAATGAAACGAGGAGCCATGTGTTTTCAAAAAGGGTCAGTGGGAGCGCTGTTGTCTTCCTCGTATTGTACGTGGATGACATCCTCCTTATTGGGAATGATATTCCCATGTTGACATCAGTCAAAATGTGGTTGTCTAAAGGAATTCTCCATGAAAGACCTAGGTGAAGCATCCTTTATTCTAGGAATTAAGGTCTATAGAGATAGACCGAATAGGATGCTAGGACTTTCACAGAAGATGTACATAGAGGAAGTACTAAAGAGGTTTAGTATGGAAAACTCTAAGAGGGGTTTAATACCCTTCAGACATGGCATTCATCTTTCCAAGAAGATGTGCCCTAGCACACCTGAGGAAATAGAACGCATGAGCAAGATCCCTTATGCTTCTGCAATAGGGAGCCTCATGTATGCCATGTTATGTACACGACCTGATATAGCCCATGCTGTGAGTGTCACAAGCAGATATCAGTCAAATCCAGGTGAAGAACACTGGACTTCTGTGAAATGTATCCTTAAGTACTTGAGAAGAACTAAGGATATGTTGTTGGTCTTTGGTAATGGAGAACTCCAAGTTCAGGGTATACAGACTCGAATTTTATGTCCGATGTAGATGATCGAAAGTCGATATCTGGGAGTCTGTTTGTGTGCAATGGTGGAGCTGTCAGTTGAAAAAATTCCAAGCAGACAGTGATAGCAGATTCCACCATGGAAGCAGAGTACATCTCTGCGTCAAAAGCTGCAAAGGAGGTATTCTGATACAAGAAGTTTGCTGCAGAGATCGGAGTAATGCCATCAGATGCCATTCCTCTATACTGCAACAACAATGGCGCCATAGCCCTTGCTAAGGAGCCGAGGTCTCACCAGAAATCCAAGCACATTGAGCGGCGATACCACCTCATCCGCGATTACCTCGAGAAGGGTTACGTCGAGGTCAAGAGAGTCAACTCCGCAGACAATGCGGCAGACCCGCTTATAAAGCCGTTGGGCCAGCAAAAGATCGAAGCCCACCTTAAAAAGATGGGACTTAGACTTGTAGCCAATTGGCTTTAGGACAAGTGGGAGATTGTTAGATATATGTGCCCTAGAAGCCAGAATTGGCTGACACTTGTAATACACTTCTAGGGGCAAAATTATAATTTTGACTATAAATAATAAAATGGGTTATTTTCTATCACAAATGTGTATTTAGTGTCTGTGATACATCCTTTGAGTTAATGGTAATGATAATTCATATTTTCAAGAGTTGAAAATTTAAGACATGAATAATCATTTATTAACTCATAAAATGCTCCTGACCATAGGATCATCATGAGGATGGTGATTGATCCGAAAGGTTAGGTGTACAATCGCTTCTCTTATAGTAGATGAGTCTTGAGTCTACGGTGTAGGAGACACCGGAGTGAGAGTACAAGGTACTCGTTAGAGAACGAGGGCACTGAGCGTGACCACCTCGAGTAGTCATAAGGAAGTCTACCTTCTCGTCATCGATGACTGACTCGATGCTGCAGTAGTGTGTTTGGTTCTTTGATCCTGAGGTGCATCGATAGTTCACCTTGAGGGTGTTATAGTTTGACTACATCCATTACTCGATCTCCTAGCCATATCGGAATCCCTGAGGTGTATGTTGGCTATAGCATGTTCATTGTAGGAATTGGATTGCACCAAGATGGAATCTATCTACCTCGGTAGAAGAGAAGCAGTCCTATGATGATCATGAGAATCAAGTCCATAAGCCCATGGCCATGGCAGAGAGTGAAATAATAGAAAGAGTTTCTATTAAGATTTTCACATCGAACTTGAATCGAATGATTAAATCATATGATAGAAATTAGGGTTTGACGAGTTCACCTTAACCCTAATCTGATCGGGGCTCAAGATAGAAGAACTTAATCACACAAGTAGCTGCACCGAAGAGGTTCGTTTTCAGTTTTGATGGGTTGCCACCATATACTGCTAGGTGTCACTGGTGGATTTTGGGAGCAATTAGAATGATTTAGATGATCGATCATTCTAGTTGTCTAAATCAGAAGAGTTCTGATCCATCGAAAGAAGTTTCGATGATGTCGATGATGGAGATCACGACATATCCCATTATCATACAGAACTGAACCTAACTGGATCACACAAACAAGGATTTGGATCTGGATATCATCAATTGGACTAACCCAGTTCAATTGATTTAAATTAGATTCAATTAGGTTCAAGAAAATCATGCTAACACGATTGAACCTAACGTTCTCCTTTTATTACATTAAAAGTTGTCTCCACTGAGCCAAATAAGTTTGTGCTCACCTAGGTACCTTTACTTGGTCTGATTGAAACTTGTCCAGGTCAGAAAAGGGTTGTCTTAATTTATGAGATAAATTTGAGACAACACCTGTCATTTTTCGTCACCTGCTAATTCTTGTCCTTTAACTTTGGTCAAACGTTGACCTTTGACCCTTGGACATCTGACCATGTATCATGCACTTATTGGAAGGTAGATAAGAACTTGTCCCCTTACTGAAATTTGGAAAGAAGGGGGCACACGCCTAGGATGGCGTGCGCCCATGGATAGGGACGCCTAGAGTCCCATATAGATGGAACTCCAAGTTGCTTCTGGGTTCTACTTAGGTGGCCCCTGGCTATAAACTTTGACCAGTCTTAGGTGCCATCTAAGGATGAATTTATGGGGCTCTCATCTGATTGGATCAGATGATGTCATCCCACCAATCAGATTTAGATCTAATTGCACGAAGCAACGCGATTGGCCGGGATGATATGGCACTGCATGGCGCAGCAGGGTCTATAAATAAACCCTGTCTGCGCCCAACTTTCATAGAGTCTCTTAGCCCATGCCCCAAGGCTGCCCCTCTCCCTCCTCCATGCCATCTTCTGATCCTCTCTCTCCTCTCCATGCCTAAGGAAAGTTGGGCTCCAGTTTGGTGCGATCCAGGCAAGAAAGAGCTGACGAGAAAGAAAGGCAGCACTGCTGCAGAGACAACTGCTGATCTTCAGAAGGAGTTTTGAAGATCCTCCAAATCAGATCCAGATCTGATTTTTGGAGAAGTTATAAAGAAGGAAAAGATCTCCAGATCCAGCCCGAGTGGATACTGGTAGAGGCCAGGCGCTTGCGTGGCTAGATCCAGAACCTCAGGCAATCAGCAGGATCATCAAAGGATAATCGGATTACCCACATCAAGGTATAAATTAAATTAGATTTAATTTATTTTATTTTTATTTATTAGATCTATAAAATCAGATCCAAAACATCTCAGATCTGATATGGATGCTTGAGAGAAATTTTTAAAATATCTCTCTTGATCCGATCAGATCTAAACGAACCGATCCAAAAAATCAGGATTTCTCCTTCACTTACAATGAGTGCAGTGAAGGATGCCGAAGTCGAGTCTGCAGTTTTGAGGAGGCTAAAAGAAATAGAAGATGATCTTTGGAGAGCCAATAAGTTACTTGGTGAGAGCTTGGCAACGAGGCGAGACCTTAGGAAGAAAATAAATGACTTAAAACATGCCCTTGTATTGGCGGGAGCCGGCAGCCCGAAGTCCGACTCTGAGTAGGACTTCGGCCCTTCTTTCTCCTTTTTTTTTGTAATCGATCTCGAGGACCTATGTAATGAACTTTTAATCTCAATGGAACAATTTTTGTTTATCCTTCTGAGCTATATCTCAGTTTGATGCTTGTTGGTCTCTTTGTTTTCTTGTCATGCCTGATATTAGTGTTGTCTTAAAACAATAGCCTCTGCCCAATACCTTATATATCTGTCCCCCTTGTTTATGAATAAGGATCCTTGGACTTGATTAGGAGCAAATATATCTCTGTTTAGAAATCAAAAATTTTCATACTTGTGGTCAACCTCCTGTTTAAGAACCGAAGGCCTTCAATCCCCTGTGAGGGTCTTCATCCACGTTGGGACGAGATCCTCCTGTTCTCGACGTGATTGGCTATTACCCTTATTAAGATGAGGTCTTCCTATTCTTAACAAAGTTGCCGAGGCACAAAAGGATCATTACAAGGGCCTATCCCCATTACCTCCTATTTAAGAATCGAAGGCCTTTACCCTCGTTAAGACTAGATTAACCTCCTGTTTAAGAATCGGAGGCCTTCTACTTCATTTAAAAATGAAGTTCGGTTGAATAATTTCTTGTCATTACACAGTTTTACACCAAAGACAATGATGTTAAGGTAAGAAAATTTTATTGAAAATGGGGTTATTGATGGTACATTCGTAAGTTTTTCGAGTTCCAAGGTCGCGGAAGTATAGCCCCTCCGAGCTCCTTCAAATAATAAGCTCCTGGTTGGACGATTTCTACGACCTCATATGGGCCTTCCTAATTTAGGAAAAGCTTTTCTTGGTTTTGTGGCTGTAAAATATCTGCCCGTCGTAGTACCAGATCTCCTACTTTGAAAATTTTACTTCTGACTTTGAAATTATAGTAGCGAGCCACCTTCTATTTATAAACTGCCATCCGAATTTGGGCATTTTCTCACTTTTCTTCTAACAGATCAAGATTTGTTCTGAGATCCTATAAATTATTCTGTTCATCAAAGGCTTCAACTCGCGCCAAAGGAAGTTTCAGAGCAAATGAAATCTCTCCAGTTGGCAACCTTTGAGTGGTTCTATAGGCCCAGAGCACATGGTAAAGTTCGTCCACCCATATTCCTTTCATCCTTTCAAGCCTTGCTTTTGTTCCTTGCAACAGGATCATGTTAGTTACCTCGACCTCGCCATTTATCCATGGGTAAGCCACTAATGTAAAGTGATGGAAGATATTCAGATCTTCACAGAACTCGGCAAACTTTGTTTCTGCAAACTAGCGTTCGTTATCAGTAATGATAATCCGAGGTAGGCCAAACCTGCAGACTATCGACTTCCAGACAAAGTCCTGCACTTTAGCTTCAGTAATCTTTGGTGGAAATTCGACCTCGATCTATTTGATAAAGTAGTCTACTGCAATAAAAAGAAATTTTCGCTACCCAGACACCATAGGAAAGGGCCCGAGTATATCCATTCCCCATTGCACAAATGGCCATGGGGCGCTTAAAAATGTGAGTTATGAGGCTGGTTGTCTTTGGATGTTGGCATTCCTCTGGCATCGATCACATTTTCTCACATACTCTATGGCATCCTGATGCAGAGTCGGCCAATAATATCTTTGCCGAAGTAGTTTGTAGGATAGAGATCTAGCTCCGAGATGATTTCTACATATTCCTTCATGCACCTCCTTCAATGCATAATCAGCTTCAGAAGGTCGGAGACATTTGAGGAGTGACAAAGAGTATGACATTTTGTACAACTTATTATCATATAAAACATAGTGGGAGGCCTGATTTCTCAATTTTCAAACTTCTTGAAGATCTCTGGAGAGAATTCCATCTTTGAGAAACAGAATTAGAGGATCAACCCAGCTGGGCTCATGGTCAACCTGCATTACTATGTGGGATTCCTCCAAACTTGGATGCTACAGAACCTCAAAGAAGACTTCTTTCGGCAACTCACTTGGAGCCAAGGTAGCTAATTTCGAGAGAAGATCGACTCTGGTATTTTCTGCTCTGGGAATCTACTGAATGTTGAAGCTACTGAAGGTCGAGATTAAGCTCTTCGCCTTTTTGAAGTACTTTTTCATATGCTTTCCTCCTGGGCTTCAATAGTATCATTGACTTGCCCCACTACCAATTGAAAATCACTATAGACTTTTACATAGTCCGCTTCCAATTCTTTAGCTATTCTCAATCCCACGATCAGAGCTTCGTGTTCTGCTCCATTATTTGTTGTGGAGAATTCAAAGCGTAGCACGTATTTAGCAATAATTCCTTCTGAATTGATTAGAATCAAGCCCGCTCCAAATTCATTGGATGAACCATCAGCATATAGAGCCCAAAAGTCCTCAAGGAGATCTGCCCTTTCTTCAGGAGAGTTTGACTGCAAACTGGGAGCACGAACTTCTTGCTGCTCAGGTTCGGCCGGATCTGAGATAGTGCATTCTACTATGAAGTCGGCCAATATCTGAGCTTTAATGGATGGCCGAGGTTGGAAATTGATGCCGAACTCAGTGAGCTCAATTGCCCATTTTGCTATTCTTTTAGAGGTATCAGGTCAGTGAAGAACTACTTTGATGGCCTAATCAGTGAGAAGTGTGACCGTATGCCTCTGAAAATAAGGTCGAAGCTTCCTGACTGCAATCAACAAGGCATAAGTTAGCTTTTCCAATTTTGTATACCTTGTTTCTGCATCCCTCAGAACTCAGCTTATATGGTAGATCGGCTTCTAAATTTTTGCCTCTTCCTTGACTAGGGCAGCTCCAATAGCAACGGAAGACACGGTCAGGTACAAGAATAATTCTTCATCAGGTTCGGACTTGGCAAGGAGAGGTGAGCTCAGATAGTTCTTCAATTCTTCAAAGGCTTGTTGACATTCAGGAGTCCAACAAAAAATTTTTGACTGCTTGAGTGCCTGAAAAAAGGGCATGTGACGTTCAGCCGACCTTGAGATGAAGCAATTCAGAACTGCAACTTTTCCTATGAGGCATTGAACCTCTTTCTTGGATGACTCTGATCTTCTTAGGATTCAATTCGATACTATGCCTTGACACCATGAACCCTAGAAACTTTTCTGAAGTTACTCTGAAAGCACATTTGGTTGGATTCAACTTCATCTTGTACTTTCGGAGGGTGCTGAAGATCTCTTCTAGGTCGGCAATATGATTTGATGAAGATCGATTTTTAACAAGCATGTCATCCATATAGACCTCCATATTGCGGCTGATCTGCCTCATAAAGATCTTATTTACCAAGCGCTGGTATGCTGCACCTGCATTTTTAAGCCCGAGGGGCATAATCCTGTAATAATAAGGACCACGATCAGTAATAAAAGCAATTTTCTTCTCATCTTCTGGTGCCATCCAGATTTGATTGTAGTCGAAGAAGGCATCCGTGTAGGTGAGAACCTCATGGTCTGAGGTCACATCCACCAGTTGATCAATTCTGGACAAGAGATGGTTGTCCTTTGAACAGGCCTTGTTCAAATTATGAAGTCTATACACATCCTCCACTTGCCGTTCGCCTTCTTGACAAAAACCATGTTCGCAATCCAATCCGAGTAGGATACCTCCTGGATGAACTGGGCTTTGAGGAGCTTGTCTACTTCGTCTGCGATGGCCTTATGTCGCTCTAGTGCGAAGCTGCGCTTCTTTTGTTTTACTGGCCGACGTTTGAGATCCACGCCCAGGCGATGTTCCATCACCTCTACATCAATCCTGAACATATCTACAAGTACCCAGGCAAAGACGTCAGCGTTCCTCCGCAAGAAGGCGACGAGCTGCTTTCTGACTTCTCTCAAGTTGGAGCCAAGTTGAACAGTATGATCTTTGTTTCCATTATTTAGTGAAATCACGACAAGGCCGCCAATAGGTTCCCCCTGCTCCTTAGTCAAGTCGTCGTAAGCATCAAGTCCATCTACCAAATAGGGCTCTATTTGCTTTCCTCCTTGCAGGGCAGTGGTATAGCAGTGTCGTGCCAAAGCCTGATCTCCTCTGACCTCTCCGACCCTATATCCTATCACGAACTTCATCTTCAAATAGTAAGTTAAAACTACCGCCCGAAATGCATTCAAGCCAAGTCGGCCGAGAATTGCGTTGTAGGCGGAGGGTGCCTTTACCACTAAAAAATCAACTTGAGCCTTGGACTATTTTGGATACCGACCTGCCATAACAGACAAGATAATTATTCCTTCCATTGACACAGCATCGCCAGTGAACCCCACTAACGGAGAGCTCATTGGTCCCATTTAACTGTCAGATATAGACATCTTAGAGAATGCATCATAAAACAAAACATTAGCAGAACTTGCATTATCAATCAAAATGCGACGTACATTATAATCAGCAATATTTAAAGTTACTATAACCACGTCATTGTGCAAAAATTGAACCCCCTGTGCATATTCTTCAGTGAAAGCGATGAGCTCCTCAGTCCTCTGCCTATTTGCTGGCTCCGCAAATCCGCTAGTTTCTCCCTGCCGATGTTGCCCAGCGATGGTGTTGATGATTCCAAGTGGGGGCCGATCTCCTAATGGCTCATCCCTCTAGAATGGTTCAGGCTGCGACAAAGCTCTTGGTCGATCCTCCCTCCTTTCTGGCCATCGTCTCAAAAAGCGGTTCAACCAACCTCGTCTAATGAACTCCTCGATTTCATCTTGAAGCTAGATGCATTCTTCAGTATCGTGACCATGGTCACGATGATAAAGGCAGTACTTGTTGGGGTTGCACTTGGCTAGATAAGACCGCATCTTTTCTAACTTCGATAATTGCTCCCTGATCTCTATCAGCACCTGGATCTTCAAAGCGTTCAAGGGGGCACAGTTGTGAAATCTTCTAAAAGGGAAGTTCCGCTGCGCCCTCCGATCCAGGCTTCTTAGTTGACGAGCTCGAGGTGGAGTTCGAGTTTGTCTACGCTCAGGAGTTCTAGAGTGCGGTCGAGCTTCACTCGACTTCTCAATGATTACGGGCTTACTAGATTCATCCGCCTGCCGCTCTCCTGCGGCTTCCTCGTCTTTCAATTTGAAGGCCTCCTCTGCTCGAGCATAGCCTTCAGCCCGAGCCAACATGTCAGCAAAGTCTCGAGGTACTTCTCCAAGAAGAAAAGAAGATCGTTCTTCTAGAGGCCGCCCTTTAGTGTGGCTACGATAACAGATTGGTCCAAATTTCGGACCTCCAAAGCAACAACATTAAAACAGCTGACATAAGTCCGGATGGACTCTCCTTCCTTCTGCTTGATATTGACGAGGAAGTCCGAACCTCATCTCTGGCACTGACTGCTAATAAAATAAGCCACAAATTGATGGCTCAACTGGTCAAAAAAAAAAGATGGTATCCGATTTGAAATCCGAATACCAATTTCTTGCTGCTCCTATCAAAGTAGAGGAAAAAGCTCGGCACAAAATGGCGTCAAGCACGCCATGGAGCGGCATCATAGTTCTGAAGGCTTCAAGATGGTCGACTGGATCGGTGGTCCCTCTCAAATTGGGGGAGTTTGAAATTCGGTGGGACGGGTTCCTGCATGATACGGGCAGAGAATGGAGGATCGATGCAGATGTCGTCGTGGCGAACGAGAGCAACATGGCGGAGTTCCTCGATCCGTCGGTTCATTTCTTAAAGCTTCTGATCGAGAATATCATCTCGATCACGAATCTCAAAATGTGACTGGCTAGAAAGGGGTAGTGATTCCCCTGGGGTGGAATCATGATCAGAATAAGGGCTCTCCACCCTCTGCTTTCCCTTCCCAGGAGTCACCGGCCGACTAGTCCAGGTGGATCATTCCTGCGCCGGATCTCGACATTCCGACGACAATCTTTCTGACTGGACTACTGTCGGAGGTTGCTATATGGCCTATACCACTTCAGTGAGGGCCTTAACCTGCTGTACCAGTAGGTTAAACAGCTCCAGATCCACATAACTACTGGTGGAAGTTGAGGTGCCGACGATGAGGTCGAAGTAGGCTAATCTGGGTGACATCTGGCGACAGAGGCGGTGGATCACCGGGTTGAAGCTTTCTTGGATGGCATTTTGCTAAAACAAAAAAGATCGGAAGAAAATAGTGTAAAAGTGAGGAAGAGGATGAACTCGACTGGGTACTCCTTTAAGAATAAGGGCTCACTGACCCTTCCTCTAGCGCCAATCCTGTTAGTGCAGAAAATAAAGATGACATCGGAGTTCGCTGGAGTTGAAGAAGAGGCTACCGACGAGACCTGCAAGATAAAAATCCTGGCCGAAGTTGGCTCCAGCAAGATCCTCCAACGGTCAAGTTAGTTCTCTAGCCAACAAGAATGGAGTATTCAAAAGAATTTAGAGCAGAGAGGAGAGCTTAGTACTTAGAGAACAAAACGTATCTGAAGAGTCTCTTATATAGGCAGAGCTCATAACAGAATGAAAGTGACAGCCATAACAGAATGTCGGTAAGCCGTTCGAATCACGTGGAGTTTGTTACAGAGAGTGGGTTGTCATTTGTCACAACTTGTAGACGGTTGGAGTTAATTTATTGGAGTTCGAACAAGAGGTTGGAGACTTCTACATTCGTTGGCAAGCTATTCATACTAGGAAGAACTCAAAGTCTGATCGGCCGAACTTGAAGATCAGCTATCAGATAATCAGACGACGAACCTACAATCGATTAGTCTATTGGTAGTCTTAAGGAGTTCAGCCGCTTTCAAGATCGGCCAATAGCGAACGACTGTTCTAGACTGAAAGTTGAAGAAGACGATGGATCCTTTGATTAGAATCATAATCCTACCCTCCGGAGGAAGTTCGGCCAGTACTCAAAATCAGCCTGAAATTCGGATTAAAGAAGTGCTGAGATTAATTGTCTGTGGAGTGGCTGCTATTTATTCCAAATTGGAAATCAAACTTGTGCTGACGACGAGGTCCTTTTACTGTTCAAACTCGCCCGGCCCATATGCACAATATAAGCTGGCTAGATCTGCAATTGTCAGAAAGGAATGAAAAAACTCGGCCACTTTTAAGGTCGGCCGCTATCCATAAAGTAGAGCAAAGGAGTTCAGCCGGAATGTAATTTGACTGGAGAGGAATTCGACTGAATGGGATTTCTGACGTAAGGTTGATGAGATATGCTGTCTGCCGCGAAGGAATTCGGCCGCTCTCAAGGTCTGCCATAAACAAAGTCGGACAGTGTTGAGATTTAATATTCGATGGGATTCTGCTAATACCAGGACCAGAGTCAGTTAACAACTTTCTTCATTGTTCAAGTTCGGTCAGACGAAGTTCATCATGTTTTTGATGAGTTCTGCAGTCATTGGAAGGGTTGCTGATCATGGTTGAGAAGGTTGTCCGGCATACATGCATTGGAGGTCGTCCGGACTTCGACGGGAGCTATTTTACTCTCAACAGTAATCAAAACCTCAATTCCTCTTGCTATTGTGGTATGAGATCCTAAGAAACCTTATTGTAGTTCCAACACTTCATATTGCTTGTTGAATTTTTTGCAACATATGCAAACATATTTCAAACTCTAAAGGACCTCCATGTTTGCTTTTGTGCAGTCCTAATCCTAGGCTGCATCACTTGTCATCTAGGCAATCACCTAGCGTTCAGGTGGCTACCTGATTGTCTACTTGTGGAACCTTGTTCACATGTGATCATTGACTGGGATTCAATCTACCACAAATGCTTTGTTCTCCCATGATCACTGGAATTACTAAATCACTCTAGTCTATATAGCTGTAAGAAATCCATTGCCATAATGGCCCTAAATCATGTCAAACACATTGACCCAAAGGAAAACAACACAGAAAACTACTAGGCAAATATAAATATGAAGAATTTCAAAATTATATTCTGAATTGGAGAGGTGCTTGTATGGTGTTATGTGAATGACACATACCTTCGATATTTATAGGAAAATATTAACAAAAGACTATAATCTACAATTTTGTATGATTTAGTTTGTTGGAAACTAAAATGGAACCAAGAAATAGGTTGGATACAACAAAAATAAGAATGTTGAGACAGATGTGTGGTCAAACAAGGAAGCAAAGAATGAAAAATAGGTATATCATAGGAGCTAAAGGAGTAATAAAAATTAAAGACAAAGCAATGTCAATTGAGATGCATGTATGATTAAGATTTGAAGGGGCTCCAGTAAGGAGAGGCATCTTAATTTGCATTACATGATATAGAAAAGGGGAAGAAAGACATAATAGGCAGAGCTAGCAAATGAGGATCTGCACGGTTGATCCCCAAACGTTCACAAAATGGTGGGTGATTGTGGTTATGGTATGGTCAAATCAATTTCATAATAAAATTTCTAATCACAAAAACTGCCTGAGCTCTAGGTTTTCCATGTCTAATCATGTCTTTGCCATAATATGTAGTAGTTGTATGATGATTTCCATGATAGGAAACCTAAGCCTAACCATGCTTCAATATAGCAAAGAAGTCAGCTCCATATCCACCATAAGGACATCATGGACAATATATGGATTCATTCCAAACTTACCGAATATAGAATATGATCCTAGAATACAACGTATGCCCTGAGTTAAAGGGCCACTTGTAGGTTACGCACCTAAAAAATCTTATTCCTCATCCCAAAGTGGCTTCCTGAAATGGATTACCAATGTTGATTAATTAAGGCAATGTTTGATTAGCCATGGTAGTGGATGTTCAACCATGCAGCCATTTGGCTAGAGAAGGGGAACCTAGGCTGAAAGTCACGTTGAGGCAAAAGTGGCTTTCAGCGATTTTGAACTAAATGGCTGAAAGTGGCTTTGGATCCCAATGGAGCTAACGTCACTTTCAAGTGACCATTCAACCTAGAGAGTGCCACCAAGTTGCATGGGTGGGTTATATTATTATTGATCAATATCATATTATTATTACTAAAATAATATTATAATATATTATCTTAGAACATAACAATTTTATTTATATTATATTGTAATAGTAATTATTGATAATATTATTATATATGATTATAATATTATATTATATTATATTATATTATATTATTATAGTAATGCTAAAACCTAAATATAAAGTCAGCAACACTTCTAAATGCCACTTCTTCCCATCGCATCCATCTTCAGGATGATATAGTCACAAGTTTTCACTTCTCAATGAGTGAAAGATTTGTCCCCTAATGTATGTTGAAAGCTTCTATTATAGAACTAATCTGAGAGGGCTTGGTACTCCTAAGAAAGGTCTGGATGGGGGATTCTATCTGTAAAAAATAAGGAAGAGGAATAGAATCCAATTCACATATTCATGCTAACAAAAGAGCAGATCTAATACACCAAAATCCCGATTGTTTTTCAATCAAGATGAGAAGTCAAAATATGATAGCATCTTATTGTTGAATTAAATTATTCAATTATTAAATTATTTAATAATTATTACTAATAAAAATAATTATTATTAGTTGTATTACTAATAAAAATAATTACTATTAGTTGTATTACAAATAATAATTATTATAATAAAATTACATTCAGAAGTATCATAAATATTACTTAAACATTAAGAAAATAATTAATAACAAAATATTATAATTAATAATAAAATTTTCAACTTCATCCGTAAATGGCCAAAGCCTCTATTTCAATCAAAGGAGGGTGGAATCCCTCCTCCAGCTTTCTAGCAAGCTCAGCAACAGCCCAACCCTCTGGTGGCCTCTGGAAGCCCTCTCTCCTAAAGCTGACAAAATATAATCCAACCCATCAATCCGATCCATGTTCGACCTGCTATAAGCAAATTTAGATTTAGACTAAATAGATTCAGATATAAACAGGTCAATCCGTATAACCCATTTAATATTTGAGTCGAATCTAGCTTTCAGATATCTAACCCGTTTTAACCCATTTAATATTCAGATCGAGTTGAGTCAGATAACCATTTAATCCATTTAACATGTTTAATCCATTTAACCCGTTTAAGATCTATTTAACCTATTTAACCCATTTAACCTGTTTCTAACCTGTTTAATCCATTTAACCCATGAAAATTTCATTTAACCTATTTAACCCATTTAACCTAACCTGATCCATTCAATAAACAAGCGGGTCAGGTTGGGTTACCTGTTTAATGAACAGGTCGAGTTCAGATATGAATTTTTGACATGTTTAATAAACAGGTTAGATCAAGTTGATAATTTTTTGACCAACCTGCATCAACCTGATCCATATCCAACCCAACCCAAGTGCCACCCTTACTCTCTCCCCCTCCCCCTCCTCTCCTCCCCTCTCTCTTCCTCTCTTTCCTTCTCCCTCTCCCCCTCCTTCGCCAATTTCTCCTTTTGATTGTCAGAACCATCCCGATCCGCCACCAACATGGCTCAATATGCCCCATTCCGAGCAATTCAGGATAGTTCCACAATGCTTGCTTCAACAGTAATCAAGCATAAACTTGTATCAAGATTCATTATATTATTGACTTGCGGACTATATGAACATATTAATTTATACATGCACAGAACATTTGAAATGCCCTGAATTACTTTTTTGTAAACAACTTAAATGTGATGACCTAGAGACACAAGAACCATAACCAAGACAATATGTTTATAAACCAAGCTGTATAATGGTTTAAGTGCGCAGAGACAAATCTTTCTATAGCTCCATTCCAAAGGAATTTTACTCTCCACACTAATCAATAATCATTATGCCATTAAAGTTGTGAAATGTTTGTCCTTTGACTACCAAGTTAGTAAAATTCAAAGTTGGGTGCTCTTTTACCATCGAAAGCCTGCCTAACATCAACCATGTAATTTATCCCTTAGGGCTTTGGACCACCATTTTGGCTTTTTTTACAAAAAATCAAAATCTCAAACACAACAAAAACTGAATAAATATGAAATGTCCAAAAACTAATAAAGCAAAACAAAAGGTAAAACAATAAAAGATCAATAAAAGGTTACTATTGATATGTAATACTTGGTATTGTCATGCAAATACTTTAAGTTGATGCACAATGGATCAAGATTGTGACCCAAAAAAAAAAAGTTATCTAAGAATCAGCATCTCCATAACACTAATATAACTTCTGCATCCTGCACATTCTAGTGGGTTCTGCTTTAACCAACAGAAGAGGGAAGGGAGAGCTAGAAATCTCTTATTTTCAACAGGCTACCACAGAACAACCTAGATCAAGTTGACTGAAGACTTAAATAAGCCTCACAATTAGAAGCTTTTTAGTTTCTTAGAGACTTATCTCAAATATGGAAGAAAGTTGCTAAAGTCAACCATATATAGTAAACACATTATTACATAAAAGCAGCATAAAGAGTCCTACATAACAAAGCAATACTCTTAATAACAAAACTGTTAAACAAAAAACAAAAACAAAAAAAATGAAGAGCATAATTTTCGTTCCCCAAATAAATCTTCCTAAAAGCGATCTAAATGCCATATACAACATAAAATGGCAAATATAGACTACAGTTCACAGAACTTGCACCAGGAGTTTAGTCTCCAGAAGAATGTTGCTTTACTTATGCTAATTAAATGCATAGGACTACTTTAGCAACTCTTTAAAGATAGTATCATCATCACAATTATAATCAAAAAAAATCAAAAGCTTTTCCATATTTATCCATTACAAAGTATTGCCTATAAAAAGACCTACGTGGTTCCAGCAAATGCCTAATGTAAAAGATTAACAAACTTTTAAGGAACTTTAAATTCAAAATGAGTGAAAATATGTTACCTTCAATAGTATCAGATGGAAGGAATGATTTAATGTCTGAAGGACACAATGCCATATGATTACAGATCTGGCGAAGCCGTAATATAATATGAAGTACAGTAGAATAATTGCGTAACACAGTGTCTGCATCAATGTACTCCCTCACTGTGTTTTGTGCCTCTGATTCCATATGATCATAATATACACGTTCCTCAGCAGACAGCTCCACAACACAAGTTTCAATAGTTTTTGTCGGCAGCCCAACCATGCTCTTGTTTCCACTCTGGTTATCTTTTGTTCGCCGCAGGGAAATAGTACCCATCAAGGCCTGAAAAGATAATTAAAATACATCTAAGATAACATGAGCTCATATGCTGAGTACTTATTCTTACCCATTGAGATCAAATTGAGAAGGGGAACACCATGCCATCTACATAAAACAGTAACAAAGTTCATCCAAAAATTTAGAAAAGAAATGATATAAATTAGAAAAAAACACTGCCATCTCAGGTTCACCTTCTACAAGCATTAAGTACCAAGCATAGCCAAATCCAACTTTGTTGCAAGATTTACTTCCCTGTTTATATAACCATAACTTTCCACTCAAAACCAGATGCTCCATTGATTTTAACTTGAACAGTAGTAACAAGGCATATTTAATTTAAAAGTTATATATAGAAATATTAACAGGTCATTAGGTCTGAATATCTTTTGTTTGTTGTTCAGTTTTTTCAAAAAAAAAAAAAGTGGGGGGGCGGGACAATTCCTGTTGTATTTAATCTGATGGAATGCCAGGTCTGACCATGCAAGTCTTCTCTTCTTTCTTTCATTTCCCTTCTGCATGGACCAATTAAGGGCAGCCTCCTCTTCTAGCACCACCTGGCCACCTACTCCTTGCGAATACTGTTAGCTGCCACGATAACAACCTTGCTTCCACCTCCTCCTCTCTCGGGAGGCAAGGTTTGTCAGTAGAAACAGCAACATATGCAGTTTTCTATTGTGTTGATTGCCGATAAGATGGCAAGGATTTAGGTTCCACTCCATTTGGGTGAGCAGATACTCCATTTTCTCACAACTGCAATAACCATTTCATTTTCTCCAGTTTCTCTTTCTTCATGCATTTAGCTACTAGCATGTTAACCAAACATTCCACTAAAAACAAGGATTTCTTGATGGCCTCTGTAGAATGGTCTTAGTATTGACTGCACTGTATCTACTACATTATGCATATTTGCAACTATTTCCATCTCAGTGCAGGGGAGGTTTCTGTTCTTATGGGTTTCTACCATCCTAATAGCTACTGTGTCTCTTTAAATTAATTGACGAACCTAATATTTTGATTATGAAGTTGCAACATATTGAAGAAACTTAGAATTGTTTTGTTCTTTCTTCATATTGTTAATTTGAAGTAGAAGCTTGCATCAATACAAACCATGTCTACTTCTTTTAGGTATTCTAAATAAAATAAGAATTTGAAACATAATTAGATAAGAAATTGATCACATTTGCCAACCATGGTTTCTCTCCGGAAAGGCCAGAAAAGTTGTACTTCTCAAAGATTTTAAAATACAGTTTTGCCTTTTCATAAAAAAAAAAAAAAAGTAGTAAATTGGATAAAATCATTTTTATTTCCTTGACTGTGAGATTGATCATATCTACTATGTTATCACTTTTCGTTAAGCTTTCTTCAAACATAATTTACAATTGGACATAATCTTGATGCATATCACTTCTGAAATATTTTGCTTCATGTTTCCCATCTCCTAAGCAAGAGTAACAACATTGTACATAACTAGTAGCATTGCCAAAGCATACCTGGTTATCTGTTTAGTACACATATACATTAGCCAGATGGAAAAAAGTACAATGAGATTGCAAATGAGGGGCATTAGCTTACAACCATGATTTGCAAAGCACATAGTTACATTATGAACATTTTCACATATAAAATATAGGGCTACTGGCAAGCCTATACACTTCAAAGAAAAACTTAATGCTACAAATAAACTTCTCAAATGGAATTTGTGCATAATGGTTAAGGAATATCATTTTCATTTTTCATGTTAACTAAAAAACATGATCTGAGGTTGATTTTTTATGATAACGCTTAAATGAAGTCCAGTAAAAGATGACCCAGACAACTGCCTTGGATGTCAAGGCACCTTGCCAAAGGCCTAGGCAATTAACAGTAGGCAAGAGCTAAGGTGATAGGTATTATGCCAATTTACAAACAGCCAACCGGGATCAAGTGTGCTTTTCATTTCTCTCATGTATAGCAGTTGTCAAGACAAAAATAGAGAGGCTATGAAATAAGACCAGTGTAAGGGAGAAAGGATAGAGATACCAACTGGCTGTACAGACTTGGTTTGTGGCATGAATTACAGGTGGCACAAGTGTTAGAGCGATTTCATTTGCTCCCCTTAATGGCCTCATCCTCCTCTTCCTACAACTGATCCTTCCCCCCCTCCTCTTCCTCTCGACCTCCCCTTCAATGATGACTATAAGAGACAATAACACCATTGTCATAGCAATTATTGTCTTTGCTATGGGAACAATAAACAGAAGAGAAAAAGAAGAATTAATAAGGAAAGAAATGGTTGAAAGAAGTTTTATCTTCCTCCATGTTTCCTAAAACCTGCATCTATGTGTCTTGTTGGATGCTACTTTACCACTCCATTCCTAAAGACACTATTCCACCATGGGTTATTTCTATACCATCATCCAAGGTTATTTGAGCTAAAGACACTACCTGACCATGGGTTATTTCTATACAATCATCCAAGGACCACAATAAACAATTTATCTGATTCCTATTTTTCAGAAAAAACAAATTAATATCTCTAATCTTGACACTAACATCATTTTGTGATTTGTGATATACCTCATGAGAGCTATAGCATATATTAAGGATCCAAACCTCTGTTAAGCTATAAAACTTAAGAACTTCAATCAAATGAATAAAGCTAGGCAGACCCTTTAGACCTAATAATTTACGGTGCTAATCTTAGTAATATGATACAGTCCATGGTATTAATTTTGCAGGTTTATTTTATCTCTGGAATTTTCATGGTTTGACTATTAGTTTGGCAATGCCTGCATTTAGGGGAGACTAAGCTAGACCTCTCAAATGACATGAGTTGACTTTTTTATGCTCCCCTATTACCTAAAACTAGATGAAATACATTCTTCAATTTTAAGGCCTTTCTTCTAAAAGTAACGTGGACTTTAAAATCTTGCCCACAAACTTTTGAAAAACTCTAATGCACCACAACATAGGGCTCTTAGAAGAATCTTCTGATTGCTGAATTATGGTTAAGAATTGACATAAGAGCAAAATAAAATGTATTACATAAATATTAGACACTATCAAGGAAATCGATAGGAACCAAATTTGAGAGGGTTATGCTAATTCTATCGCAAAGGTTCAATACCATGAATAAGAAATTTGAATCAAGTTCTTTGACACAACAAAAGTTTCACCATGGAGAACATTATATACCAGTGGCTCTCGATAAATGACCTTAATCCTTCTAATTAAACTTAAAGATAAACCCATAATGCCAAACAACCAATCCTTCATATGCACTATCAACCAAATTGCTGAAGAAGGTCAACTCATTTCCTTTTCCCTGTTTATTATGTGCACCATGTTACATCAAGAGATGACTAGATGCACATTGGAAACATTTTCTGGTTAAAATACACATCTCAACATGGAAATCATACATGTTTGTATGTACATTACTTTCCAGATTTTAGAAAGACCTCCGCTTAGGTTTCTCATTTGCTAAGGCACTTTAATATGCCCCATAACTATCTTATATGAACAACAAATGCATGGACCATGAAAAATTGTTCAACTTCACACCATTGCAGGTGCCCTATTTAAAATCAAAAGTTTGATGAACCAGCCAGCCAGTCTACTGAGAGCAATAGCATGCAGACGCTCCTATCTGAAGCAAGCAAGGTGCTTGCCTACATATGTTATACCATGCATCATTTCCTTAAAGCATCAAGCAAAAAGAAAAATTCACTAGAGTTTTTTTTTTTTTCTTTTTTTTTAATTGAATGGGGAATCAGTAGTGATTAAATAAAAGCATACACTTTGCTGAAATGGAAAATAGACCAAAGAACCAGGGGAGCTTGGAAGTCACGATTTGAGATTCCTTACTGCTCAGTAAGGTATTAGGCATAAGTATTTGCAAGGTGTTTAGGTTTAATTCCAAGGATAAACATGGATAAAAAAAAGCCTCAGGAAAAATAGTTCTTCATCAGTCGGGAAGCACGTTATTCCTTGTAAGTATGATGAAACTAGATGGACAGCTGGTGATAGCACAACCACCTCTCTCATGGGTGACCGCCAACAATTAGTGCAATATTTATCTCTTAAAGGTCTGTTTTTATAAACATATGTGTGGATTTAAATAAGCTTAATGCACTATTTCAGGTAAAGAATCATATGTGGAACTCTTATACATGCTATCAAGGTGTGTTGCATAGAGTAAAAGAAATTCCAGCACTTCTTCCTTATCAGAACATGCAATAAATCAAAAGTGACTGATGGCAGTGATAAGAGATGTACTTTTAACCATTCACAACAAAATAAAGATGCTCATAAGTACTAAAGGGATTATAAGGGTTTGGTTGGAGAGGCATGGAGATGTGCAATGGTAATATAAGTCCTCAAAATCTGTTTCAAGTTGCAACTCACTTGAATGCAAAAAAGGTAGCTTCGAGAAACTTATTCAAGTATAAATTAGCAACCTGTGCAGTTTTATCTACAATTCCATCACAGAGTCAACTAAAAAATATGCAGGAGCTTAAATAATGTGAATGGTAATGATCTGCAGTTTAAAAAGGACCATATAGAAATTATAACATGCTAATTTTATAATCCATTAGAGCAACCACATAAGGATTAAAATCAAGCGAAAAACATTTAAAGATAAAGCTGGGTTTTGAACACCGTCTACAAACTGCTGGGTCATCAACAAACCTGGAAAACTCAAGCAAATAAAACTAGAAAGGAAATAGATGCATGGTAACTTACAAAGCTAACTTACTTGTAGACGCGATAATCCGCTTTTACTCTCCTGTGCTAATGGGCGTTGGATTAAACTCTGCCAATAGTACTTAATTGAAAAAGGCTGAAATCTTAAGAAAGCCATGAGCGAGAATAAATCAAAGGAACTGTTCTGAATGGGTGTCCCTGTTACTGCCCACCTCCTCTCCGCCTTCAAAGCAATGACAGCTTTCGTCTGCTGGGCCGCAAAATTCTTGATCAAATGAGCCTCATCTAATATAACTCTTAACCACTCTATCTCCTTCATAGGTGACTCAGGATCACTAAACTCTGCAGCCAAAGTACTGTAGGTTGTCAGCACAATATCATACCTCAGAAGCTCCTTTGTTTCCCTCGTACGTTCCCCATGGTACAAGTAGACCTTTAAACTACCAGGCCTCGTGTGTTCTTCCAACTGAGTTATCCATGACGAAAATACCGAAGGTGGACACACAACTAACGTCGTCTTCGGGCCTAAAACTTCAGTACTCCGAACCCCATCATCAAGTTTGCGTCTTTTACGAGCACGCCCAGCATTTTTACCGGAATTCGATTTCTTCTGACGAACCGAAGTTCTCGACGTTTCATCCTCTCCTCCTAAACTGTTCACAGAGGAACTGCTGGTACTAACAGGCCGGTTGCTGGCAATGAGAGAGAGCAATGTGAGGGTCTTGCCCAAACCCATGTCATCCGCAAAGATCCCACCCCTCAGCGGCTCCGGCCGCTCGTGAGTCTGGTAATTCGTCAGCACATTCACGAATTTCCCGCTACGGTCCTCCCAAAATGGCGGCAACTCGGATGAATTTTCCCTTCGGACCAACCACCCCAACCCTTCCTTCTGGTGCGCATAGAGCTCTGAGACGACGACCTCCTTTGGGGGTTCAAGCTGGACGCTTTTCTCCTCGTCGTCTTTACCGACGAGAGCAAATATATCGTCGATCCTCTGAGCACCGTTCCCGGCCTTGGATTTGGAATTGGAATTCCTCTCCTGGACGATGGCCGCCTCAGAGAGGGCGAACTGGGGGTCGGACTCGTCGATGAGCTGCAGGCCGCCTCTGTCGAGGGCGTCGCGGACGAGGGGGATGGCGTCGGGGTGGGCGAAGATGTGGACTTGGCAGGGAAGGCGGTAGGGATTGCGATTCTTGGGGGGTTTGGGGACGATGCCCTCGACGGAGAGGAGGCGGGAGTCGAGAAGCGGGGCGAGGACGGCGGCGACGGAGCGCTCGATGTGGCCGACCTGTGCCATGCGGGTGTTGAGGACTTTAATGGCGTTGGAATCGTGGGGGTTGAGGGGCTCGCGGACGAGACCGACCATCTCGCGGCCGCTGATGGTGCCGGAGTAGTAGCGGAGACCGACGATGTTGGCGATGACGAAGCCGGCGAGGTAAGAGGACGGGGAGGAGGAGAGATCCTGGGAGTCGGGACCTCCGCCGGAGTCGTCGTCGTCGACCTCGAGGTACTGCTGCCAGAGATCGTCGTCTTCTTCCATGGGGAGTGGGGGGGTGGGTGAACCTGGGAGGCCGAGAGTAGGGCGGGCTATGGAGAGCGATTTGAACAGGCGGTGGAAAATGAGATGGACCCCCGAAAGTTTATTTTATCTTGACCGATGGTGTTACTTCCTGAAGAAGGTAATTGCCGCGGGGGAACACGTGTACCATTCCTGCACCGTGGTTATGTACGTTATTAATAAAAATAAAAATTTAAAAATACAATACATTAAAAATTATTCATAATATTATAATTACATCATTGTTGTTATTATTTTTCAAAGCTAGTCTGACCATGCTGCCAAGCTGATTGATGCGTTGGGGAGCTCGATACGAGAATGAATGGATTAATGAAGTTGGTTGGAGATCTCATGCACCTCTTTAGATGATTGATGATTACAGTTGAATATTCAATCCAACACTTAGCCCAATCCTGAAACATTAAAGACAAGAAAGGCGATGTTCGATGGGATCCCCTAACATCTAAGCCAAATAACACTTAAAGATGAAATTTTAAATGAGCAGTAGAACGATCACAGTTAAAATATAGAGAATATAAGAACTAGAGTTCAGTTGCATTCTATTTTCTTTACTCAGCGTAGCTTTACTTAGCTTGACTTGAGTTAACTTTGAATTCACTTACCCGAAGAGTCCTCCTAGAGTAATTTACATATGCAAGGGTCGGTACCCATTGCTAGAAAATCTTATGATGTACGATGATAGATATCATAAATTTATCAATAAAAATATTAATTTATCAATTAATTTATATTAATTTTTAAAAATTATTAATTCATTAATATATATTTTTAAAAAATTTATATTTTTATTAATTAAAAAATTAATTAAAAAATAATAAAATTAAAAAATTAAATTTTATTATCAATAGAAAGAACTTATTTTTTTTATTACAACAAAATAAGTTTGAAGCAAAACCAAGCTAAAACGAAGAAGATATGAATTTCTAAAAAAATAAAATAAAAAAAAATTAAATAAAAAAAAATGGCTCAACCAGCTCCACAAGTCAAGCCACCAAGCCAAGCCAAACCGTCAAAGCCGATTCAGTCGTAGAAGCTGCCAGCCGATCCATGATGCAGGCGTCGACCATCAGCTCAGTAGAAACCAACGAATCACGAAGCGACACGTGATGAACCTAGATCCTTAAAGAGTTCACAGAAAATCTATCATGGCTCACAGGGCATTTTGGACTTTTCACTCGACGACAGGAGGCACTGATTGGTTACGGTGTACAGTACAGCTGGTCCATGCGGTCCATGGCAGCAGTAAAGGCGCGATCGAATGGATTCGGTTGATTGCGGTCAAGATCGGATGGTGGTGGTTATTTTCGAATTTAATTCAAATTCCATCAGCGATCTGGCACGATCCGACAGCCAGAAAACCAGTAGGTAAAGATCCAACAGTCCAAGAAGCTCCCGACTTGATTAAAACATTCAGAACTCAATCCGACGGTCAGATTCTCTCCTGATTAACTCAATCGAACGGCCAGAATTTAATCCAACCTGATCTGGGCCGATACACATCCAATTTTGATGATTTTTAGTCCGTTGGATTCCTATCAATGGCCAGATTTCATCCAGAGTAGCAGAGTTCATCCAGGACTCCTTTTAATCCAATTTTTACTCAGATTTTTTCATATTTTGATGATCAAAGAGCTCCTTAGTCTCACATTGCCTAGAAGAAAACTCTCCAGCCCTCCTAGCTCTATAAAAAGGATCCTAGGCCTCTAGAAATCAACAGATCTGGTGAGAGGAAAGCCAAGGTATAGGGTGGAAGCCAAGCTCAGGGTTGAAGGTTACTTCAAAGCTATAGTGCTGAGAAGCAGAGTCGGTCTTCTACGCCATCTCCATGCCTACGCTAATCTACGATCTTCTTCTAATTTTCTTTTCTCTTTTTTTTTCTTTAATTTCTTGTATTTAAATTCTACATTTGAGTTTTAATAAAGAAAGCTTTATTGCTTTTTTCAATTCTAACTCTTTAAATTAATTATTCTTTATTGCTCTTTAATTTTATCGCAGGTAGCCGTTAAGATCTAAATAGTGGATCTTAGTACCAAGTTTATTTTTGCACAATTTAAATTCTGCTTTTATTTATAAATCAATTTTTTGATTTTAATTTTTTTTTCAAAAATTATTTTTCTTTTCTTAAAAAAAATCAAAGATTTTAGAATTAAATCATTGCCTCTCTATGGATTCGATCCGACTCACTACTCTCTTCATAACTTTTAATTAATTTAAAAAGTCGGATTTAAACTTATAAACACGGTGTCTTAACGACAACATCACATTCCTATCAAGTTTTTGGTGTTGTTATCAGAGAAGCATAAAAATTAAAATTTTTTCATTTCTTTGATTTTTTTATTACCTACTAATTATTTTTTTTGTTTATTTTGTAGAAAAAAATAAAAAAGAGAAAAGAACAAAGAAGATTAGGGCACGAACAAAACTTTCAATCTTATTTGGTGAGATCATTCCTAAACCCTAAATCTCTTTTCTTATTTTTAATATTTATTTTATTTTTAAATTAATTAAAAATTATCTACTTAAATCTAATTAAAAATCTCATCACAAGATTAGAAATTCTAATTATTTAGAGCATCTATCATATCAATTTTATTTATTTTTTTGGTGATTGCTAGAGGCAAGGTAAGCTGTTCAAAAATTCAATTAATTACATGCATCTAGTTTAATTGCATAAAACCCCTTGCTTGAAAATCTGAATATGCATATCATATTGAATCAATTTAAGGGCACAACCTATTAAATAAGATAAGGTAGAGATTTGATCACCCTTTCTTAGCCCACAAACAACCAACCCTCATATTGCATTAACCCAAACCTTAACTCTTAAAATCAATTAGACATCAACCCTTAAGTGGTGCAGACACCAAAGCCATCAGAAGTCGGCAATATAATTTAGATTCAATTTGGATTGAAGAAGCCATATCAGAATAACTCTACTTCAATTATTTTGTTCTAGTCCTTTTGATTTAATCAATTAGTACTTTTGATACATTTAGTTTTTGGTCCATAGGACCATACTTGGGTTTATTTTGGATTGAGCCTTATTTGGAAAGAGACCATCATAAAGAAGCAAGTTTGGTCCACATCATCTTTGGAGCCACCACCCTCCACACGACTAGGAAGGAAATACACACACCAACATGTGCCATGCCCAAGGATCCTCATGCTAAGTTGTGCCAGGCATCAAGAATCCACATGGAGTTCTTTTTCTTTCCTAGAATTCCTTAAGAGTTCTTAATTTCTTATTTATTTTGTTAAAAGGCCGATTTCTTCCCTATGGTTCCATAAAAGATAGATATGATATATTATTGTATTTGGAAACCATACATAATGTTTTACTTTTTTGTTAGGAGGGTTGATTTTTTTCTTGTAAAGAAAACCAGATTCTTAAAGAAATAGGACCCTTAGGATCCTGTATAAACCCATGTATCTTTCATGAATGAGACAATGAATGAATGAATGAATCAATTTACAATTTTCACAAACACTTGTGTTGGTCGCTCTAAGAGGAAGAGGGTGTGAGATCCAAAATCGCCCCACGAGGAGAGGGTGTGAGGCCCACCTTTTTCTATCTCCTTAACATTTATTTTCTTGAGATTCAGTATTCCTACGATCCTGGTTCGTTTTCACCATCTACCTATATAAGCCTATTCCACCAAAAGAAGATATGTCTCCTCCAAAATTTTCATTTATCATGCAGAGAGAGAAAGAGTGATCTATTATTCTAAAGATCAAATATTGATAAGGACCTTCGTTCCTTCTCAACTGATCTTTGATTTTTACTTTTTTTTTTTAGATCCGATATTGGTAAAGACCCAATTCTTTATCGATAGATCTGCTTGGTTAAAAGATTAAGAGCCCTAATCATGGTAGTTTCTTAACTACCACGATCCGGATTCTTCTTATCTTTTTTTTTTGGATTTTCTTGTGGGCTTAATTTCTTGCTATCCTTCATTCCATTTATTTTTTTTTTGCAATTATTCATGAATATATTTAATTTCTACTATCTGTCTATTTACTTTATTATTGCTAGTTATTTACTGATCTCTAAAATAGCATTCATCAGCATCATTTAGATTGATCGTGCTTTGGTCCCATGTCAATCAGTCACGCCTCCTGAGCAGAGTATAGGCAACTATACTGTCTGTCTTGAGAATAATGTATCACGATTGGACATGATTTATTGTTAACGAATGGAAGGAAGCTTTGTATTTTTTTTTTCTTTTTTTTTAGACTGTTCCACATCAATTTAGTATCAAAGCCGGATTGGTTAGGGCTTTAGTTTAAATTTTATAATTTAAAATTTCTGTAAGTTAAATTTTCATAATTTAAATTTCGTAATTTACTTTCCAATATTTTTTTTACTGCATCTTATTCCTGCATCCTGGACTTGCATGACCATTAGATCAGGTATCCAGTACCAACGTCCTACTTTCTCATCCAGTACCAACATAGATCCTAATACAGCAGCCATCATTAATGCCCTGACTGAGAAGTTTAATAATATGAAAGATTTTATAAAAACCATGAGTGAAAGAATAACAGTACTGGAAGAAGCTAGGCAAAGACAATCTGAACCTGAGTTTTTCCAACTACCTATAGGACAGAGAAGAAGGAACCTCGACCTATATCGACCTATAGCAACACGCCACTATCATAACCAGTTCGATCAGGATGAGCATGTTCTTAGGAATGTGAAGATCGAAGCTCTAAGTTTTGATGGTTGTCTAGATCCGAGAGAGTACCTAGATTGAAAATCGGGCATGGACCACTATTTTGGATGGTACGAAATATTTGAAGTAAGAAGAATTAGGTTTGCTAGGATAAAGTTGGTTAGACAAGCCCGACTTTATTGGAAAAGTGTTGAACATCTTTTCAACCAGAGAAGACAAGATCCGATAGAAACCTAGGATGAAATGAAGGAAAAACTCTGAGAGAAATACCTCTTCACCTCCTACCAATAAAGACTTTTAGATCAGTGGCAGAGACTTACTCAAGAAAATAGATCAGTCATAGAATACATCACGAGATTTGATGAGTACCTTATGAGATGTGAAGTAACTGAAGATAGGGTTGTTATCTTGTCTAGATTTAGAGCTAGATTATGAGAAGATATCCAGCATGAGCTCTTTTTACGAGAGGTAACCACGTTAGAATAAGCTTATCAACTTATCCTAGACTTTGAGAGATTTTTTAGGTATTCGACCATCTATCATCTTAAATCTTGCCGAGTAACCCCTTCTGGATCGAGACCCAATACTACCCAGACTCCTAGTAATGGACCACCACCTACAAATCCTATTATGAGAAAAGAAGATAAAGAAAAAAGAGTTGTAGGAGAGTTATCTAAAGGAAGTAGTTCTCGATCCCACTACTTCAAGTGCCATGGTTACTGTCATTTTGCTGTACAATGTCCCAACCGATCATTATTTATGAAAGAATTAGAAGAGAAAACTCTAGAAAATATTGAGGAGAAAGTTTATGAATCTGATTCAGACCTAGCCGAGCAGTTTAAGAGTACTGAGAAAATCCTAAGTTTTGTTGCACCGGAGTCAGACCTTAGGCTTGGAGTCGTTAGGTATGTTCTAGCACAGACTAAGGAGAGTGAAGACTGGCATAGGACTTCTATTTTTCATACCTTCATAAAATTTAGTGATAAAATTTATAAGATGATCATTAATAGTGGTAGCTGTATCAATGCCATCTCCACCGACATGGTTAAGCAATTAGGATTAGCTCCTATAGATCTTCCCAGTCCATACCGTGTGTCTTGGATAGATTCTTTCTTTATTCCCATCAAACTTAGAGACCATATTCCCATCCAGCTTCATTCTTATCAGGATCATGCTTGGTGCGATATCTTACCCATAGAAGTCGCAAGTATCATATTAGATCGGCCTTGGCTGTTTGATAATGATGTTACGATTTATAGCCGAACCAACTCCTATAGTTTCACTCATAAGGGTAAGAAGATCACGATCAATTCTTCCCCACCTAAGACTACCAATAGAAAGATAGGCGATGGACCAAAAGAAAACATCAAAAAAAAAAGCCTCCATCTGATAGGTGCTAAGAAATTAGAGATGACCATGAGTAAAGGATCACTAGTTTGGATGATTGCTGTGAGAGAAGTTCGTGAGGACCCTAAGATAGATCATCCCAAGGAAGTAGTCAGCATTCTTAGTGAATTTCATGATATTTTTCCTGAGGATCTCCTAGATCACTTACCATCCATGAGAAATATTCAGCATGCCATTGATTTGGTACTTGAATTTATCCTACCCAATTTGCCTCATTATAGGTTGAACCCCACTGAGCTTGCTGAGCTACAAAGGCAAGTTGGAGAGCTGATGAAAAAAGGATTCGTGAGAGAGAGTTTAAGTCCTTATGCAGTTCCTGCACTATTGACTCTAAAGAAGGATGGAACATAGAGGATGTGCATAGATAATCCTACCATTAACAAGATCACCATTAAGTACCATTTTTCCATTCCTAGGTTAGATGACATGCTAGATATGATGGCCGAAGCCACTATTTTCTCTAAGATTGATCTCAAGAGTGGTTACCATCAAGTAAGGATTAGATCGGAAGATGAGTATAAAACTGCTTTTAAGATAAAAGATGGTTTATATGAGTGGATGGTGATGCCATTTGGGTTATCTAATGCCCCTAGTACTTTTATGAGATTGATGACCCAAGTACTACGATCGTTTATAGGAGTGTTTGTAGTTATGTACTTTGATGACATTTTGATCTATAGTCGAACTAGGGAGGACCATCTAGATCATCTCCAAAAAGTCTGCCAAGTCCTTAGAATAGAAAGTCTATATGCCAATTCTAAGAAATGTGCTTTTATGACGGACTGTGTTAACTTCTTTGATTTTATTGTTACCCCCGATGGTGTGTTTGTCGATCTTGAAAAGATCAAAGCAATAGTTAAGCGGCCGGTACCCAAGAGTGTGCATGACGTGCGAAGTTTTCATAGATTAGCAACATTTTATCATAGATTCATAAAAGGATTTAGCACCATAGCCGCTCCCATCACTGACTGTATTAGAAAGGAAGATTTTGAATGGACTAAAGCAGCCAATAGAGCCTTTCTAAACATTAAGGACAAAATGACCCACGCCCTAGTCCTATGTTTACTTAATTTTTCCAAGGTTTTTGAAGTAGCATGCGATGTGTCAGGAGTTGGGATTGGTGGTGTCCTTAGTCAAGAAGGTCATCCGATAGCATATTTTAGCGAGAAACTTAATGATTCTAAACTAAAGTATTCTACCTACAACAAGGAGTTTTATGCGGTAGTCCAAGCCCTAAGATATTGGAGACATTACCTACTACCGCAAGAATTTATTTTATACTCAGATCATGAAGCCCTCTGATTCCTGAATTTTCAAAAGAAACTGAATCATAGACATGGTAGGTGGGTCGAGTTTTTGCAAGCCTATACTTTTATTTTGAAACACCGTGCGGGTGTAGAGAATCGCGCTGCTGATGTCCTAAGTCGTCGTCATACTTTGTTATCCACAATTAGTATAGAGGTTGTTGGTTTTGATAAGATTAAAGAAGATTATGAAGAGTGTCTAGATTTTGGCAGCATACTTATCATTTTACGAAAAAGACCATCTAAAGAATACAGTGAATATACCCTTCAGGATGGTTACTTATTTAGAGGAGCTAGGCTATGTGTTCCTCGTACATCTTTAAGAAATTTTTTAGTTTGGGAACTACACGCTGGAGGATTAGTTGGATACTTTGGTAGGAATAAAACCATAGAATTGGTAGAAGTTTAGTTCTTTTGGCCAAGCCTAAAAAGAGATATCACTCGAATTGTTGCCCAGTGTAGAACGTATGCCGTGGCCAAGCAAAGAAAATAGAACACGGGCCTATACACACCCTTACCTGTACCAGACTATCCTTGGCAAGATATTAGCATGGATTTTATTCTAGGCTTACCTAAGATAATTAGGAGGCATGATTCAGTTCTAGTGGTTGTAGATAGCTTTTTAAAAATGGCCCATTTTTTGCCCTGTTGCCAAACATCGGATGCTTCGAAAGTTGCAAGAATATACTTTGATGAGATTGTTAAATTGCATGGATTATCCAAAACCATTGTATCTGATAGAGATGTTAGATTCATGAGCTACTTTTGAAAAATCCTACGGCACCTTCTAGGCATAAAATTAAAATTTTTTTCTATCTTTCATCCATAAATAGATGGTCAAACTGAAGTGGTCAATAGGAGTCTTGGAAATTTATTGCATTGCTTGATTGGGGAACATATGGGTAACTGGGATCTTTTATTGCCTCGAGCTGAATTTGCATATAATAGCTCTGTTAATAGGTCCATTGGCATGAGTTTTTTTGAAGTAGTTCATGGATATCAGCCTAGAAAACCAATAGACCTTATCCCACTGCCCATGCATGCTAGAATTTCTGAATTTGCAGAGTCATTTGCACAGCATGTCAAGAGTTTACATAAAGAGATCAGTAAAAAAATTAGTATTAGTAATAAAGTTTATAAACAGAATGCAGATTCTCATCGACATATCTAAGAGCTTGTAGAAGGAGACTATGTGATGGTTTGAATGAGGCCTGAACGATTTCCACCAGAAATCGTCAAGAAGTTACATGCTCGAGGAGCAGGTCCATTTAAGATTTTAAAGAAGATCGGACCAATTGTGTATGTTGTAGACTTACCTTCTAATTTTGGGATTAGCTCTACTTTTAACGTTGCAGATCTCGTCGCCTATAAAGAGCCAACTTGGATACTTAGTGAGCCATTTGAGCCTGAATCAACCTTTGAGAGAGAGCCTATTCCTGAATGTCCATCGACCAAAATGTCAAAGCATGATTAGATTGAGAGAATTTTGGATGAGCAGATCATCTCCACCCAAAGTCGAGGCTATCAATGGTACTTAGTTAGATGGCGAGGTCGACCGAAGTCCGAGGATATCTGAATCACTCGAGAAGAGCTGTAGCATATTGATCCCAATTTGCTTGAGCATCATCAGAGCAAAATCAACCCCCACTCGATAGGGTTGAGTTCTCCCCACCTCGAAAGAATTGGTGTAGACACCAGAGCCATTAGAAGTTGGCAACATAATTTAGATTCAATTTGAATTAAAAAAGCTATATCAGAATAACTCTACTTCAGTTATTTTGTTCTAGTCCTTTTGATTTAATCAATTAGTTCTTTTGATGCATTTAGTTTTGGATCCATAGAACCATACTTGGGTTTATTTTGGATTGAGCCTTATTTGAAAAGAGACCATCATAAAGAAGCAAGCTTGGTCCACGTCATCTTTGGAGCCACCATCCTCCACATACCCAGGGAAGAAATACACACGCCAGCATATGCCATGCCCAAGGATCCTCATGCCAAGTTGTGCTAGACATCAAGCGCCCACATGGAGTTTCTTTTCTTTTCTAGGATTCCTTAAGAGTTCTTGATTTCTTACTTATTTTGTTAAAAGACTGATTTCTTCCCTATGGTTCCATAAAAGATAAATATGATGTATTATTGTATTTGAAAACCATACATAATGTTTTATTTTTTTATTGGGAGGGTTGATTTTTTTCTTGTAAAAGGAATAGGATTCCTAAAGAAATGAGACCCCTGGGATCCTATATAAACCTATGTATCTTTAATGAATGAGACAATGAATGAATGAATCAATTTACAATTCCCACAAACACTTGTGTTGGTCGCTCCGAGAGGGAGAGGGTGTGAGACCCAAAATTATCCCATGAGGAGAGGGTGTGAGGCCCACCTTTTTCTATCTTCTTAATATTTATTTTCTTGAGATTCAGTATTCCTACGACCTCGATTCGTCTTCACCATCTACCTATATAAGCCTATTCCACCAAAAGAAGATCTGTCTCCTCCAAGTTTTTCATCTATCATGCAGAGAGAGAAAGAGTGATCTATTATTCTACAGATCAAACGTTGACAAGGACCTTCGTTCCTTCTCAACTGATCTTTGATTTTTACTTTTTTTTTAGATCCAATGTTGGTAAATACCCAGTTCTTTATCGATAGATCTGCTTGGTTAAAAGATTAAGAGCCCTAATCAAGGTAGTTTCTTAACTACCATGATCCGGATTCTTCTTATCTTTTTTTTTGAATTTTCTTACAGACTTAATTTCTTGCTATCCTTCATTCCATTTATATTTTTTTTTTATAATTATTCATGGATATGTTTAATTTCTGCTATCTATCTATTTACTTTATTATTGTTAGTTATTTACTGATATCTAAAATGGCATTCATTAGCATCATTTAGATTTATCGTGCTTTGGTCCCATGTCAATCAGTCATGCCTCCTGAGCAGAGTATAAGCAACTATACTGTCTATCCTAGGAATAATGTGCCATGGCCGGACATGATTTATTGTTGATAAATGGAAGGAAGCTTTGTGTTTTTTTTTCTTTTTTTTTTTTAGGTTATCCCGCATCATTAAGGATATTCAAGCTCAATAGGATAAGAAAACCTTAGAGTTGAAATGGGTTAGGATTAATCAATTTAACCGGTATCTAGGAAAGTGGTTCAGGGATGACTGGATCTGAAGAAAGATGGTTACTTAATTGGTTTCGTTCGCTTCCCTGATCAAGCATAATTGGTGTCTAAGGCAAGCAACGAGGGGACTCCCACTGACCTTACACTTACCTGGCCAGTTGATTGGCTGATTCTACACTTGGAGTGCTTGAAGGCTGGCTTGGAACAGTTAGGAGCTGTCTAGATCTAGGCTGATCTTAGGTTAGGATTAATTTGTTTGAAAATAAAATTTTTACTTTAGGTATTTTCAATCTCTATTGCCCTGACATAAGGTTGCCGTGGCATAATGGGAAGTTATGTTGCATGGTTGTCCTAGGGTATGAAAAGATTGAATTAACTTAGAACTTAAAAATAAGAGTTTAAAAAAATAAATAAATAAAATAAAATAAAATAAAATAAGAAAAGATTGAGGACATTGAGAATATAGTGAATTCTCCAACACTCGTGTGGAGAAGGATTTTAGGTCGACTAGTCAAAATGGATTTAGTTTTTGTTTCAGATCCTACAACCTCAACATCTACAATAGATTTAGCAAATTAGCCTCAGCCTCAAATCCTTAAGGACTTATGTTATCCAATTGGTTCCGTCCAACCCTTTTGCATCAGGTTGCCCCAATCCACAGCAAATAACTTTGAAATTAAACCCCAAATCATTAATATGCTTCTAAAATTTATAAGAATAGAGGATGCATATATATTCATTAGGAAATTTGAAGAGATTTGTGCAATCATGAAACTACAATAATTGTCAGAGGACAAAATCAAACTGAGATTAATCAATTTTGCCCTTAAGGATAATGTCAAGAAGTGGCTTTATAGTCTTCCAAATTAATCTATCACGACCTGGGAGGGCTTTGTGAGAATATTTTTTTAAAAAATATTTTTCTCATCATAAAACAACTAGAATTAGAAATGAAATAAACCAATTCTATCAACTAGCTGGTAAATCATTCTGGAAATACTTTGATCGATTCAAGAACCTCTTGACCTAATGCCCACACTATGGAATAGAAACTTGGAGGCTATGCCAAATAATTTATGAAGGGTTAGATTCAAACTCTCGAACAATGTTAGAATCCATGTGCTAGGGATAATTTATATACAAAGAACCAAATGAAGCTTGATAATTTTTAGAAGACCTAGCCGAGAAAAGTTTACAATGGGAAACAACTGAACTAGAAAAATCATACCTTCAAGAGGTAGAATTTACCAAATTCAAACCATCCTAGCTGCAGAAGCCAAAATTGCAACTTTGACACGTAGGTTAGAGGCCTTAAAACTTCAAAGACCAACCAGTATGAACCAAGTGTCTGCACCCATATGCAACGGGTGCAATGCACCAGACCATGTCCTTGAGAAATGTCTCCTTCCAATGAACCAATTAAATAATGGATGTGCACAAGTGAATGCCACATATCAGAGACCATTAAACAATCCCTATGCACCCACTTATAACCCAGATTGGAGGAATCATCCAAATTTTTCATGATCATAAAATCCAAATGTAGACAATCCAAGTTTTAATTAGCAGAACCCAAGGCCTAATCCTGTGATAAACACCCTGCCACCACCAGGCTTTAATATTAATGAAAAGAAACTTAGTTCTTGAGAGAAAAGCCTGGAAACCCTAGCCAAATCTAATGCTGACACCAATACCACCTTAAGTAATTTCATATAAACCACAGACCAAATTCTGAATTCAAATTCTCAGGCTATAGCTCACTTGAAAATGCAAGTAAGTCAGCTAGCATCTACCATAAGTGAATGTGAACGAGGTAGACTACCTAGCTAACCTGAACCCAACCCCAAGAATCAAAATGGTAGACCATTCCAAGGAAACCAAGTTAATCAAGTTAATGCTATTTATTCCTTGAGATCAAAAAAATAAGTAGATATTAAGGTAAATACACCTAACACTAGTGCTGAGTCTATTGAGCCACCCAATGAACAATCTATCTTACAAACTCAAGTTCCTGAAACTGATAGTATACCAAACCAGATGCCTACAATCTCTAGAGCTCCTTTCCCGAATCGATTAAGGTCTAATAAATAATCAAAACATTTAGATAAAATATTAGAGGTATTTAAGCAAATTCAAGTAAACATTCCTCTACTAGACATGAGCCAATAAGTTTCGAATTATGCCAAATTCTTAAAAGACCTTTGCACCAAGAAAAAGATGACTAACGTACCAAAGAGAGCTTTCTTAGCAGCAAGTGTGAGTTCATATTTATTAAGTCATATGCCTATAAAGTACAAGGACCCAGGTTCTCCAACAATTTCATGTGTCATAGGAGAAACCCATATTGAGAAGGCGTTACTTGATTTAGGGGGCTAGTGTAAATATTTTGCCCTTTTCAGTTTATAAGTAATTAGGATTGGAAAAGCTTCAGCCAATAGGGATCACATTACAATTAGCAAACTAATCTTTTAGGATTCCCAAGGGAATGGTAGAAGATGTTTTGATTAAGGTTGAAAATTTTATCTTTCTAGTTGATTTTGTCATTTTGGAGACTGAGCCAATATCAAATCCTAAGGGTCAAATTTCAGTAATTTTAGAAAGACCATTCCTAGCTACTGCTAATGCTAAAATCAATTGTCGGAATAGACTTATGAAACTATCTTTTGGAAACATGACTATCGAGCTGAATATTTTCAATTTAGAACAGAAATCTACCAAGCATGCTAATGTAAGTATAGTCCAAGATGAAATTTATGAACCCATAGATATTAGCGATGAGGAAGTCAATCTTGAATCTAGTATCTGGCCAACCCATAAATATGAGAATCTAGATAAAATACTTGGAGATAATAAAAATGATGAAAAATGGGAGCCTCCCATTGAACCACTCATAAAAATGATTAAATCATCACCTGAGTCATCAAAAGAAGAGGCACCCAAAGTAGAGTTAAAACCCCTCCCTGAGCACCTCAAGTATGTATATTTAGGTTCAGAGAAAACCTTGCCTATAATTATTGCATCAAACCTGAATCCTAACCAAGAGGAAGAATTATTAGTAGTCTTAAGAGAAAATCGAAAAGCAATAGGCTGGACCATGACAGACATTAAAGGAGTAAGTCCTTCCATAGTTCAACATAGGATACACCTAGAGGAACATGTTAGTACTGAAGCTAACTGCATAGAAGAATCCGAGCCAGGAACTAGTACTGATGCTAGTTCTAGTTTAAATGAGTAGATATAGAAAAAAATAGAATAGATGATTTACCTAAAACTTATAAACCTAAAAGCATGTTCCCTTCAACCCTAGAAGCCAGTTCTTTTCATAAAAATTAAGAGGCACATAATGAAGTATCAATGGAGTTATTTCAGCAAGATCATATTAATTTTCCTCTAGAATTAAAACCGTCTTTAGTCATCCTTCCAGCACCCATTGAATCAAACTTAACTTCTAATACAAAAACTCTATTATAAGCATTTTAGAAGAACAAATAGGAGAAATTCTTAATGAACATGGGTCTGAGAATGGAATAACAAATTATATCCCTAAAATTAATAATGATTATATCAATAATGAGATTATAAATCAACTTTCTGAGATTGACAATGCAAAATCATTGGAATTTGTCAATCCAATATTCGACACAGGATAGTTAAACTATATTATATCTGACTGAAGACGATAAACTTAGCACTTGTTGGGAGGCAACCCAATATTTAGTTTTTTTAGTTTAATTTATCTTTTCAGTTGATTTTTTTTAATAAGTTGGAGGAAGAGCTTAAATTTTTAAAGGCATATACTGGACCATATACATTGAGTTAGGTATATTCTTTCATATTCTTTATTATATCCTTTATTTTTTCTTCTCTATTAAGGATAATGTTGATTAAGTTGGGAAGAAAAAAATAAAAATTTTAAAATTTTAAGTCCTCAAGAAAGTTAGTATTTAGTATTTAGACATTTGATTATACTTAAGAATCAAATTAAATTAAGCATTTTTAAAAGAAAATTGATACACAGATCAGAGAATCTGTGAGATATTAAGGAATAAGTATTAAGAAAATTCAATAAAGAGTTAAGTTTAGAACATAAAAAGTTTTTTTCTTGAGCATTTCTAATTATTTCTACTAGCATCAAAAAAAAGTTTACTTTTTATGGGCTTGTGTAGGATAACTATACATTTCTTTATATAAAAAAAAATTATTTTAATAAAATAGTTTTCAAGTACTTCTCACTAAGTAACCAGACCTCTTTGCCTAAGCAAATATTGAGTTTCGCATCAAAAGATGGGAAGGGCAAAGAAGCTTATTGTAAAGCTAGTCTTAACTCGTAGCTTATTTGATTCAAATTAGTAAGTGCGAGGAGTATTCTATACCTAGTGCCCTAAAGCCAACTGATTTGGGAGTCATTGGCCCAAGACTCTTTACATGGATCAAATAGAAAGCTTAAGAGGTTAAGACACTCAATAGTGGTACAACGTTAAAAAAAAATATTAATTTTTCATCAAGTAACTGGGTCCCGTTGCCTAAGTAAGCAATGATATTCACATAAAAAAATGAATAATATAAAAATAAAAATCAATAAATAAATGGCGAAAGTAGCAATACACTTATCTATATGAAAGTTTAGACAATTCAAAGATAAAGATAGGATAATTTAGAAAAAATTTAGAAAAATTTAATATTTTTTACTTAATTTTTTTATTAATAAGTATTAATACCCTAATGATATATCTCACTTAAGCTCTATTGAATATCAATGGCCATTCGAAAACTGCTTAGGTAAAATTTGAAACTCTAACATTAAAAGGTATTTAAAACTAAATTCTTTCTTTACTCGAGGACGAGCAAAGCGTAAGTTGGGGGGTGTGATAAATACCATAAATTCATCAATAAAAATATTAATTTATCAATTAATTTATATTAATTTTTAAAAATTATTAATTAATTGATACATATTTTTGAGAAATTTATATTTTTATTAATTAAAAAATTAATAAAAATAAAAAATTAAAATTTATTATCAATAGAAAGAGCTTATTTTTTTGATCACAATGAAATAAGTTTAAAGCAAAATGAAGCTAAAACATAGAAGATATGAATTTTTAAAAAAATAAAATAAATAAAAAAGGAAAATGGCTCAGTCGGCTCCGCAAGCTAAGCCACCAAGCCAAGCCAAGCCATCAAAGCCGATTCAGCCATAGAAGTTGCCAGTTGGTCCACGATCCAGGCGTAGACCGTCAGTTTAGCAGAAACCGATGAATCATGGAGCGACACGTGGTGGACCTAGATCCTTAAAGGGTTCACAAAAAATCTATCACGGCTCATAGGGCATTTTGGACTTTTCACTTGGAAATGAAGGCATCGATTGGTTGTGGTGTATGGTGCAGCCGATCCATGTGGTCCATGGCAATAGTAAAGGTGCGATCGAATGGATCCAGTTGATTACGGTCAAGATTAGATGGCAGTGGTTATTTTCAGATTTGATTCGAATTTCATCAGTGATCTGGCACGATCTGATGGCCAAAAAACTAGTAGGTGAAGATCCAATGGTTCAGGGAGCTCCCGACTTGATTAAAACATCCAAAACTCAATCTGACGACTAGATTCTCTCCTGATTAACTCAATCGGATGGCCAGAATTTAATCCAACTTGATCTGGACCGATACGCATCCGATTTTGATGATTTTTGATCTATTGGATTTCTATCAACTATCAAATTTCATCCAGAGTAGCAGAATTCATCCAAAATTTTTTTTAATCTAATTTTCACCCAGATTTCTCCATATTTTGATGATCAAAGAGCTTCTTAGTACCACATTGCCTAGAAGAAAACTCTCCAGCTCTCCTAGCTCTATAAAAAGGAACCCAGGCCTCTAGAAATCAATAGATCTGATGAGAAGGAAGCCAAGGTATAGGGTGAAAGCCAAGCTCAGGGTTGAAGGTTGCTTCAAAGCTACAGTGCTGAGAAGAAAAGCCAGTCTTCTACGTCATCTCCATGCCTATGTTGATCTGCGATCTCCTTCTAGTTTTCTTTTATCTTTTCTTTTCTTTAATTTTTTCTATTTAAATTCTACATTTGAGTTTTAATAAAAAAAGCTTTATTGCTCTTTTCAATTTTAGCTCTTTAAATTAATTATTCTTTATTGCTCTTTAATTTTATCGCAAGTAGCCGCTAAGATCTAAATAGTGGATCTTAGTACCAAGTTTATTTTTGCATAATTTAAATTCTATTTTTATTTATAAATCTATTTTTCAACTTTAATTTTCTTTTCAAAAATTTTTATTTTCTTTTCTTAAAAAAAATCAAAAATTTTAGAATTAAATCATTGCCTCTCTATGGATTCGACCTGACTCACTACTCTCTTCATAACTTTTAATTAATTTAAAAAATTGAATTTAAACTGATAGACACGATGTCTTAATGATAACATCGCATTTCTATCAGGCGAATTCATCATTTTAGATAATCATCTTATATCTAAAAGATATCATGAGGGTGATTCTCCTGCATATCAATTCTTATGTATCTCATGGTTATGAAAACTATTTGCCATCATGGGCCAGCTATAATTAGGTTGGGAGAGAGTTGGCATCTCCACATGCCTTTGGACTAGCTACGTGGCGAGAGCTGATTGGCCAAGGAGAAGACTTCCTTGCAAGCTCATGGCAAACTTTGATTGATCAATTACACCACATCTATTGTAGTCGATTTCAAGGTGCATCTCTCAAAGAAATAGGAGAGGTTCTAAATGTGTGGCAGAGAGATTAGAGCTAGAAAGTGCAAAGCAATCAAGAATTAGGGTTCAATCTTAGATGGACGACACTCTACTTTCTTACTCAAGATTCACTTTGCTTTATTTGAGTTAACTTGAATTCACTTACCTGGAGAGTCTTCTTAGAGCCATTTATATAGATGAGGGTCGATACCCATTACTATCGAATATTGGGATGTGTCAAACAACTGCTTTGGATAACCATTTGCATGTTTGAAAGATATCGCATGATGATTCACCCATACATCAATTTCTGCATATCTCATTGTTTATGGAAATTATTTGCTATCATCGGCCAACTATAACCAGGTGGGGGGTGAAGCAAGCTGTTAAATATATGCCCTATAAGTCAATAAGACTGACATATATATATATATATATTGATATACTTTTATATTTGATATTTCTATTTTTAGATTATTTATTCTTTTCATGTTGTTTATGTATCTATGAATCATCTAAGAAATTAATAAGAAGATGACATATTCTTAAGAGTTTAGAATTTAAGACATGTATCGTTAGTGATTAATTCCTAAATGTTTCCAATAGATGAATTATCATGGCAATAGTAATGGATACGGATAGATTGGTGCACGGATTAATTTTCTTTTAGGATAGACGAGTCTCGAGTCCATGATATGGAAATACTAAAGCAAGAGTCTAGGTGATTATTAAAGAAATACCGAGCATGATTAATACGAGAAGTCACTTAGATGTCTACACATCCTACTCGTCAGTAACTTACTCGATGCTGTAGTAGTATGGCTAGTCTTTTGACCTGTAGTGCCTCGATTATTCATAATGGGGTTGTTGTAATTTAACTATACATACACTTGATTCCTAGCTATATGGATCCATGCAGTACATGTTGGTTATAGTAAGTTTATTGTATGAATAGAATGTGCACTTATATAGAATCTATCGCCCTTGGTAGATAAGAAAGATAATTCTATATAATTTATGAGATTGAGTTCAGTAGATCTTGGCCAGAGCAATGTGAATAGTAGAAAAAAATTTCTACCATTTTTACATCAAAAGCTTGAGTTGAATAAATTTGATATATGACAAATGATAAGAGCACGATGTTGTCATTAGGACATCGTATTTTTCAGTTTAATTTTAACTTCTTAAAATAATTAAAAGCACGTAGATAGTAGTGAGTCGGATTGAATCCACAGATAAGGTAATATTTTAGTTTTGAAATCTTTTATTTTTATTAAAAAAAATTAAAATAGAATTGAAGTAAAAAAATAAAATTATAAATAAAAAACAAAAATTAAATGATATAAAAAAATAAACTTGGTACTAAGATCTACTAGTTAGATCTTAGCATCTACTTGCAATAAAAATAAAGAATAATAAAATTAAAGTATAAAAATTAAATTTATAATTAAAAATAAAAAGTTAAAATTTAAATAGTAAAAAAATAAAATTTATATTAATTTAAAATTTAATTCAAAGTTTAAATACATAAATTAAAAAAATTGAAAAAAAATAAAAACTAGAAGTAGATGATCTTGATCTTGGATCAGCGTTGGCATTGAGATGGTGTAGAAGTCCACTTCTTCCTCTCAACACCGTCTGTCTCGAAGCAACCATGAATCCCAAGCATGACTATCTTATACCATCACTTTTTCATGATCAAAGACAGTTTGATTTGATGGTCTAATACCCTTTAAATAGAGTTAGGAGGGCTGGAACCTTTGTTGCTAAGCAATGTGGGACTAAAAAGGAATTTTGATCGGCAAATATAAAGAAATTCCAAGAAAAATTGGATTAAAATAGTCTTTGGACAAATTCTACTCTTCTGGCCATCAGATCCTGATTAAACGGTCTAAAAAATGCCAAAAATCGATGTATAATAGCCCAAATCCATTTGGAAAAGGTCCTAATCATCCGATCATGTTTGATGATGAAATTTTGGCCATCGGATCGAAGGCTGGTGCTTGAATCACCATCAGGAGCTTTGTCAATCGTCGGATCATCATTAGGATTGCCGTCGGCCGTCGGATCATGCGTTGGATCAATTTGGAAATTGAATCAAAATAGGAATTAACGGTAGTCATTCGATCTTGATCAGAAACAATCACAACCGCACGATCATGCCTTTACATGCCCATGGATCCTATAGACTGTCCGCACCATAGATCGCAACCAATCAACATTCGCCTTAGCATGTAAAATTATCATTTTGCCCCCATGAACCGCATGAGATTTTTTCTGAACCCCTTAAGGGTCTAGATCTGCCATGTGGCATCCTATGATTCGCCACCTTTTACTGAGCTGGCAGTCTACGATTGGTTTCGTAGACCAATCGATTGGTTTACTATGCACCAGTAGGCCTAATAGGTTGGTGGGCTGGCGCTATGCGTGGGTTCGCAGGCTTGCAGGCTGGCTTCTCATGCTAGATGGGCTAACTGGCATGCCAGCTGGGCTGGGATGCATCGATTGAACTATTTTCGATGGCTTGGCTGAGCGCGCTAGCTTGGCTGAGTCGATATATGTTTTTAATTTTTTCTTTGATAATTCATATTGGATCCATTTTAAATCAAATTGGCTCCAAATTTATTTCATTATGATCAAAAAAATAAGCTCTTTTATCTATAAATATATTTTTTAAAATATATAAAATAAAATTTTTATTTTTAAAAATAAAGATAAATTAATTAATAAATTAATATTTTTATTGATGAATTTATTATAATTATCACACCCCCAACTTAAGTTTTGCTCATCCTCGAGTAAAGAAAGAATTTAGTTTTAGATATCTTTTAGGCTATAGGATTTCGAATTTTATTAAGTAATCTTTAAAATGGTCATTGATATTCAGTAAAGCTTAAGTGAGATATGCCATTGGATATTAATATTGATCGATATTAAAATTAAGTGAAGAATATTAAATATTTCAAAACTTTTTCTAAATTGACCTATCTTTATCTTTGAATCATCTAAACTTTCATATAGACAAGTGTATTGCTATTTTTATCCTTTATTTATTATTTTTTTATTTATATTGCTCATTTTTTGATACGAATATCATTACTTAATTAGGCAATGAGATTTAGTTACTCGATGGAAAATCAATATATATATTTTTAAATATTATACCACTATTTAGTATCTTAATTTTTTAAACTTTCTATTTAATCCATGTAGCGAGTCTTGGGCCAATGACTCCCAAACTAGTTGGCTTTAGAATACTAGGTATAAAATATCCCTCAAGCTTACTAGCTCAAATCAAATAGGCTATGCGTTTAGACTAACTTTACAATAAGCTTCTTTGCCCTTTTCATTTTTTGATGCAAAACTCAATGCTTGCTTAGGCAAAAAGACTCGATTACTCAGTAAGAAGTACTTAAAAACTATTTTATTTTTATTTTTTTAATAAAAAAATATATAGTTATCCTACATAAGTTCATAAAAAGTAGACTCTTCTTTGATGCTAGTAGAATTATTTATGTTCTAGACTTAACTCTTTATTAGATTTTTTTGATACTTGATCCCTCAATATCTCATAAATTCTCTAATCAGTGCATCAATTTTCTTTTAAAAATGCTTAGTTCAACTCGATTCTTAAGCATAATCGGGTGTCTAAATGCTAAATACTAACTTTTTCAAGAACTTTAAAATTTAAATTTTTTATTATTCTGCCCTTCAACTTAATCGACATTATCCTCTATGAAGAAGAAAAATAAAGAATGTAATAAAAAAAGAAAAAAATACACCTGACTCAAGGATTTGTTTCTTGACTTTTGTAAGAAGAATTGGCTTCTAGGTTTGAAGAGAACAGAATTTCAGATTTATAGATCTTGAGTAAATTATCTGTTCTCTTCTTTTCTTTATCTATCTTATTTAAATTGGAACCAACATCAGTACCAATTCTGGGCTCAGGTTCTTCTATATGGTTAGCTTCAGTACTAACATCTTCCTCTATATTTTTATTTTGACTAGCATTAGTACTAGCCTCTCTCACCTAATCTTAGTATGGATCCATCAAAATCTTATAACTTTTAAGTTCAGAAATTACTTTGGCATTCTCAAATTGAAGATTCTTTGGTGAGACATTAGATTGATAATTAGATCCAGATGGTTAGTGGACAATAGGTGGGTTATTAAGAATTGGTTGGCTTAATAATTGATCTAGTTCTCTCCTCATGGTAGACTCGATTGTTCTATTTATGCTTGTAGCCTAGAGATGGATTACTGTTGAGTCAGAATTAATTATTACAGTTGATTAAATCTATTGTCAGCTAGATTTGTTTGTTGAGAAGATAGGTATGATGATTGAGTGCACTAACTAGGCTGACTACTATTATAGGTATAGTTTTGGTATTAGAGCCTATTTTGATAATTTTGGATGGGTGAAATTTGGGTCTAAGCCTAAGTCTGTTAGAGTATCCAAGAAAAATTAGAGTGGTTCCTCCAATCTGGGTTATATGAATTTGAAAAAGGATCATTAACTGATTTGGAGTAGTCTTGTGTAGCTTGAACTTGCTCTTGGATAAAAGATAAAAATTATGCAGCCATAGAACATTTACTCATATGATATGTTGAGCTAGCACAGATTGAATAAATCTCCTATTAATTAGAAGACAATATAAATTGTGTAGGAGATTGTTGACCTAGGGGAGTTGATCAAATTTTTGAGCAAGAAGGTTCATTTTATTTATCAGATTTAAATCAATCTTTGAACTAGATTCTAGATCATAGATTCCTACCTACTTTTGGTAGAAAGATAATGAAGCATAGTTAATTAAGTTTTTATTCAGGATTTCAAACAAGGCATAGGCTTCATCCTCACTCTTGTTCATGAATGCACCTCCACAAGATGCATCTACTATTTGTCTATACTGATCTCCTAAATCCTCATAGAAAGCTTGAACGATTTGCCACTTAGATAGATCATGATGTGGGCATTTTCTAAGAAGTTTCTTAAATCTTTTTCATGACTCGTGAGTTTGTTTTCCTGGAAGCAGAGCAAATCTAGTGATATCTCATCTCATGGTGTTGGTTTGACCTATGGGATAAAATTTTTTAAGAGATTCATGTTGTAATTTAGCCCAAGTTTGGATTGATTTTTCTATTGTGCCAAGCCAGTACTTGACTTTATCTTTTAATGAAAAAGAAAATAAAATTAGTCTAAGGGCATCATTAGTTATATTTTGAATTTTCACTACAAAATAGATTTCTAAAAATTCATCCAGATGCTTATAAGGATCTTCATTAGTATTCCCATAGAAGAATGGGAGTATCTAAATTATGGTCGACTTGATCTCATAGTGGATTGCAGGAATATCAGATAATTGGATATAAATTGATGGATTATAGATGGAAGGAATAAAATATTTCTTCATCCACCTAGGTGGTTCTCCATTATTTTCAGCCATTTGACTATTAGATTTAATATGATTCAACCATTCAATTTTATGATTGGGCTCAACTAGGTTACAAAAGGTGATCTCCTACCATGCATGTATTAGTGCAACCCTAACATATAGTTCAAAATTTTTTTAGATTTTTTTATTTATTTTTTATTACTTTTAAAAAATTATATTTTTTTATGATTTTATTTATTATTTTTAAATTTATTTTATTTTATTTTATTTTATTTTTGGAGGAGAAAAGGAGAAGAAAGAGAGAAGAGTTCTAAAAAAGAGATCCTAGGGAGTCCTAAAACTAAGAAGAGAGAGAAGAATTAGTTTTAATTAGGTTTAATATTTTAGTTAGCAATCAAGTTGGGCAATCGATCCTGACTAGAGGTTGTCCTAGATCTAGACAGCTACTAACTACCAAAGTCACCTTCAAGCCCTTCAAGTGTAAGATTAGCAACTTAACTGTCCAGATAAGTGTAAGGTTGGTGAGAGTCTTACTGTTGCTTGCCTTAGACATCAATTATCTTGATCAGGTAAGCTAACTGAATCAATTAAGTAACCATCTTTCTTCGGAATGTAATCCCTGAATCACTTGTCTTAAATACCAGTCAAACTGACTAACCCTAATCTGGTCCAATTTTTAGAATTTCTTGTCCTAATGAGCTTGAATTCCTAGGATTGATGTCTAATTGATTTTAATTTTAAGACTTAGGTCAATATAAGATGCTGGTTGGTTATTTATGGGCCAAAAAAGGATGATCAAATCTCCATCTTATCTTGTTTAATAGCTTATTGCCCTTAAATTAATTTAAAATGAATATGCACAATCACTTTCAACAAGAGATTCTATGTAACTAAATTAGATGCATGAAACTAATTGAACTTGAGAAGCTTACCTTATCTCCGACGATCACCAAAAAGAAAATAAAAAATAAAACTAATATGATGGATGCTCTAAGTAATTAGGATTTCTACTCTTATCATGAAGCTTTTAATTTAGTTTAAGTAGATTTTTTTAATTTAATTTAAAAATAAAATAAATAATAATAAAGAAAAGATTTAAGAATTAGGATTGATCTCATCAAATAGGATTGAAAGTTTCCTTCTTACCCTAATTATTTTTTATTCTTTTTTTCTTTTTTCTATAAAATAAATAAGAAAAAGCTAGTAAGCAATATTTATAAAAAATTAAGAAAATAAAAAAAATTAAGATCCATGCCTTTCTCGATAATGACACCAAAAACTTGATAAGAGCACGATGTTGTTGTTAGAACACCGTATTTATCAGTTTAATTTTAACTTCTTAAAATAATTAAAAGCACGTAGATAGTAGTGAGTCAGATCGAATCTACGGAGAAGATAGTATTTTAATTTTAAAATCTTTAATTTTTTTTAAAAAAATTAAAAATAAAATTAAAGTCAAAAAATAAAATTATAAATAAAAAATAAAAATTAAATAATATAAAAAAATAAACTTGGTACTAAGATCAACTAGTTAGATCTTAGCATCCACTTGCAATAAAAATAAAGAGCAATAAAATTAAAGTGTAGAAATTAAAATTATAATTAAAAATAAAAAGTTAAAATTTAAATAGCAAAAAAATAAAATTTGCACTAATGTAAAATTTAATTCAAAGTTTAAATATATAAATTAAAAATATGGAAAAAAAATAAAAACTAGAAGTAGATGATCTTGATCTTGGATCATGGTGCAAAAGTCCAGCTCTTCCTCTTGGTGCCGTCTATCTCAAAGTAACCATGAATCTCAAGCATGGCTCTATCCTATACCATCACTTTTTCATGACCGAAGATAGTTTGATATGATGGCCTAGTGCCCTTTAAATAGAGTTAGGAGGGCTGGAACCTTTGTTGCTAAGCAATGTGGCACTAAGGAGGAGTTTTGATCAGCAAATATGGAGAAATCCCAAGAAAAATTGGATTAAAATAGTCTTTGAACGAATTCAGCTCTTCTGGCCATCAGATCCTAATCAAACGATCCAAAAAATGCCAAAAATCGATGCGTAATAGCCCAAATCTAATTGAAAAAGGTCTTGGCCATCCAATCATGTTTGATGATGAAATTTCGACCGTCGGATCGAAGGTTCGTGCTTGAATCACCATCGGAAGCTTCGTCGATCGTCGGATCATCATCAAGATCACTGTTGGTCGTCGGATCATGTGCTAGAGCAATCTAAAAATCAAATCAAAATAGAAATTAACTGCAGCCATCCGATCTTGACTGGGAATGACCATAGCCGCACGATCATGCCTTTACTGTACCCATGGATCCTACAGACCGTTTGCACCATAGACCACAACCAATCCGCACAATCTTGCCTTTATATGCACCTTAGCATGTAAAATTACCATTTTGCCCCCATGAACCATGTGAGATTTTTCCTAAACCTCTTAAAGGTCTAGGTCTGCCACGTGGCGTCCTATGATTTGCCACCTTCTGTTGAGCTTGCGGTCTATGGTTGGTTTTGTAGATTGGCTGGTTGGTTTACTATGCACCGACGGGCCTAATGGATCGGTGGGCTGGTGGGCTGGCACTATGCATGGGCTCGCAAGCCGGCTTCTCATGCTGGGTCGGCTAGCTAGCACACTAGCTAAGCTATTTTCGATGGTTTGGCTGAGCCGATATATATATATATATATATTTGACAATTCATATCGAGTCCATTTTAAAATAGATTGGCTCCAAATTTATTTCATTATGACTAAAAAAATAAGCTTTTTTATCTATAAATATATTTTTAAAAATAGATGAATAAAAATATTTAATTTTTAAAAATAAAAAAAAGTTAATTAATAAATTAATATTTTTATTGGTGAATTTATTATAATTATCAATAGATGATTTGGTTTGATGAGAAATTTTAGAACATCCATCTTATCAAGACTTATGATAGAAAAACTATTGAACGAAAATCTTGATTTTTCGGGATCAGGTTCATTCAGATCTGATTGGATCGAAAGACATATTTCAAAAATTTTCTCTTAGATCCTAATTAGATCTGACATTTTTCAGATCTAATTTTATGATTTGATAATCAAGAAAATTAAATTAAATCAAATCTAAATTAATTTTACCTTGATTCTGGGTAATCTAATTATCCGTTGATGATTTACTGATTGTCTGAGGTTCTGGATCTGGCCACGCAAGCGCCTGGCCTCTATCGGTATCCATTTGGACTGGATCTGGAGATCTTCTCCTTCTCTTTCTTTTCTCCAAAAATCAGATCTGGATCTAATTTGGAGGATCTTCAAAACTCCTTTCGAAGATCTGCTGTCGTCTCTGCAGCAGTGCTGCCTTCTTCCTTTTTTGTCAGCCTTTTCTTGCTTGAATCGCACTAATCTGAAGGCCCAACTTTCTTGGACGTGGAGAGGAGAGAGAGGATCAGAAAGATGGCATGGAGGAGGGAGAGGGGCAGCCTTGGGACGTGGCTAGGAGAGAAGTCTTTGAAAAGTGGGTGCAGACAGGT